>UESW01004307.1:741857-813302 GCA_900491605.1 Calamus simplicifolius
TCATAACAATTATTTATTACGGCGAAAAACTTTTTCGCCGTAATTAAAAGACTTATTACGATGAATTTTATAATTCGTTGTAATAAGTCCACATTTTATTTTATAATTTTAAATTTTTTAATTTTTCTTTCTTTTTATTACGGCGAAAAACTTTTTCACCGTAATTAAAAGACATATTACGATGAATTTTATAATTCGTCGTAATAAGTCCACATTTTAATTTACGATTTTAAATTTTTTTAATTTTTCTTTCTTTTTATTACAGCGAAAAACTTTTTCACCGTAATTAAAAGACGTATTACGATGAATTTTATAATTCATCGTAATAAGTCCACATTTTAATTTATGATTTTAATTTTTTTAATTTTTCTTTCTTTTTATTACGACGAAAAACTTTTTCGCCGTAATTAAAAGACGTATTACGATGAATTTTATAATTCGTTGTAATAGTTCCAGGTTAAATTTTAAGATTTTAATTTTTTTTAATTTTTCTTTCTATTTATTACGGTGAAATAATATTACGGCAAAATATCAACCTATGACGGCAAAAATAAGTCGCCGTAATAGGTTTTTATTTAAATTTTAAAATATTAAAATTTTATTACGGTGACTTATTTTCACCGTAATATCACCCTATTACAGTGAAACTAAGTCGTCGTAATATGATTTTAATTAAATTTTAATATTAAAATAAAAACCTATTACGGTGACTTATTTTCGCCGTAATAGGTTAATATTACGGTGAAAATAAGTCGCCGTAATAAGATTTTAATTAAATTAAATTTTTTAAAAAATATATAACGACGATAGGTTATCGCCGTAATAAGACTCTATTACGACGAAAATAACACGCCGTAATAGGTTATTACGACAACATATTACTACGACGATTTGTAATGTATTACGATGAATTTTTTATCATCGTAATAATTTATTACGACGACTTTTGTACCTATTGCGATGAATTAATTCATCATAATAAGTCATTTTTTTTGTAATGAGCCTAATCAAGCAGAACATATTTATGTATCCAATTCAAAATTAAACCTCATCTTACTAATAAATACAATCATTGACGCTTTCTTGAAACAAATTTCTAGCACAATCTAAAAAACACTTGATATATTCATGTAACTATTTGACTCATTTCTTATCTTCTTGGCGGTTGATGTAATGTAACTAAGGAACGTTTTTTCCCTCATAAAATGAATTAGATAAGATACCTAAGATTAGCCTTTTTTTAAAGTTATTTAGTGTGTGGTGGGATAGAAAAGAGAGAAGTAAAAGGATAAAGATAAGTTTACATTTTCATCCAATATACTATTATTTGATTAAAAATAAAAAATATTATAAAAATAGTTTTAGTCAAAAGAAAGTAAAAATAAAAGATAGAGGAATGACATAAAGAGGCAAGTAACATGAATTTCTCCTGATCTCATTTGTCTCTATATACACTTCATCAAGCAAAAAATTCCTATCTCATTTTCTATCCATTAAATGCATCTTTATTATTATTATTACTATTATTATTAATATTAATATTATTATTTTAAGTGCTAGAATCTATATTAGCTCTTTTCAATTACCAGCTAAATACAAGTTTATCCTAATAAGAAAAGAAAATTTAATCATGAGGAATCGTATAGCTCCGCAATCCTGACATCCAACTATTAAGTTGGTATGCATTCCTCACGTACAAATCTATACAAACCTAGTGCTTATAAAGACTAAACACACATTCTCAAACCTATTTTACAATAATTATAGCTAGTGACTGCAGAGCCATCCCTATAGATATATTTCTCTCTTTCTTTCTCTCTTTCTCTCTCTATCATTTTTTTTATTAAGTGCATTTCTTAAACAATCCTAGCATATATAGATATGTTAGATTCAATATACAAAAAAATCTTGAGGTTGTACATGAGAACAGATTTTACTGAGGTACAGAGACCCATATGATTAGCAACATAGTAAGTAACTCAATTTGCTCCACCATTGACTTCTTTGCAGATATTGTTGGCTTTAAAAGAAACAAAGGTGGAACTTAACCTTGGGTTTGTTTGGATAGGAAGGGATGGAGGGGAGTGATTGACATAAAATATTTATTTAAGAGGAAGGTGAAAGAAAAAGAAAGAGAAAAATCAAAATAGTTTATTTCCTACCATTCCACCTAGAGTGTCCTTTTTTTATAATTAATCCTCGAATTGAAGGATAAGAAGGGGCAAAAAAATATTTAATAGTTTATGTCCTGCTATTTTAAAACTATGCTTCAGCCCTAAAAACCTAAAATTTTTCTTTTCGATAGTAAAGCATGCAGAAGCATCCTTTGAAAAAAAAAAAAATTTAAAAAACTAATTCCCTAGACTACGTGACAAATAAAGTTGATATGCTTTACTATTTTTAAAATACTTACATATTAAAAATCATATGATTTCAAATTTTGACTAAAAATTTAGTAATCTAAATAATATGAAATAAATAATATTCTGACTATTTCCATCCTAATCGAACTAGATTTGGTCAAAAATCCTTTAGAATATATCTAAGTTAAATAAAAATAATGAAAATTCTTACTATTGTTCATACTTCTGATAGAACTATAGGTAAGAGTATATTATATGAGCCCATAATGTCGCACCTAACCCCATTGTCAAACTAATAACTCTTCAATTAGCTTAAATCCCAAGAAACTTTATGCATAGTCCTTTCGTCAACCATGCTTTAATGAAAATTTTTTGCACTATTTTTGTTTAACTCTCAAACTCTATAAAATGTGTATAGTAGCCGAATAACTGTATATAAGGATAGAATAAGTACATAGAATGATAGGATAAGTATGTATGGTGGACAGATAAGTATATACAAAGAGAATATAAATACATATAATATATAGATAAGTATGCATATTAATAAGTATATATAGTGAAGGAATAAGTGTATATACTAAATATATAAATGTGTATATTAGATAGATAAGTATATACATGTATAGAACATAAGAAGTAAAAAGAACTAGATTAAAAGTTATACTCATCTTCCAAGTATCACTTATTACACGCCCTTAAATCCTTATGGGACCATCCATTATATTTTTCATCCAAAATTGAAGGTCAAATGGATGCTACTTTAGAAATCTTCCAATCAATATCATGAATCACATGTTTCAGCTCCCTTCTGCTACTCAATTCAGTTGCTTGTTCTAGTTTCCTTCGAAAGATAGAAGGAAAAAAAAAAGAAGTGTTCTCTTGTTGTCTAATAGATCACACTAGCCTAAGATCAGATTTATTCCTCTGACCTGTAATTCGACCGACTCTTGTGGCCATAGCCGCCAAATTTAATAGCTATCATCTTGGGTGGGGGTTAACTTCGTTATTCCTTCAACGCGCCTTTGCTAGCATTATCTAGAAACATTGGCCGAGTCCAAGAGGAAGAGGGAAGCTTAATTTTAAAATATGCCTTCAAGAGGGGAGAGCAGGATGGTGGACGGGAGGTGAAATTTCCCATAGGTTGAGAGGAAGAAATGGTATGCAAAACCTTAGCTATATATGACCTTTCTTACTTCCAACTCCCCCGCCATTCTGTACTTAAACTCCCTAACCATTTCCAGTTGTCCACAACTCCTTCGTCATCTCTCTGTCTTCTCAGTTCTTGCTCATCTTTTCTCTCCATATCTTTAAACATCCACCAACCCATTCTAACTCTCTCTCTCTCTATTTTGCACCATGGGCTTCTTTGGAACTGATGAATTTTTGGTGATGTTCGTGCCGGTAGTGGTTTATTGGGTTTATTCAGGGATCTACGAGGTGTTGAGTACTTTGGAGAATTATAGGCTACACTCGAAGAGAGATGAGGAAACCAAAAACTTGGTTTCAAAGCGGGATGTAGCTAAAGGAGTCCTCTTCCAACAAGCAATTCAGGCAACAATTGCTCTAGCTGCATTCAAGGTCTGTAATCTACTCTTATAGCTTCTTTGCTTTTCTTATTGCTGCTGCTGCTGCTGCTGGCAACGGCGGCGCCAACGGGTGGTGGAAATTTTTTTTTTTTTGAGGGAATAGTGGAGTAATTATCCCCCACTAGTTTTTATTTATAAAGAGAGGCTAGCTAGCTACAGAGAGTGCAGCAAAGGAAGAAATTGAATTACAAAAGCTATTGTGGCCCTCCATCCATCTCACATATATAAGAGAGCTTCCCCTGCACCTGTCAACGACTTTGAAGATGGCCAAAGCGATGAGATCTTATCGTTGACAGTCCTCACATTCCTCTCATTCCATACATACCGCATAACTATCATCATAAGTTGATCTCAGAATTTTCTAGATTTAATTTGGCACTCTCCCCCTTCCTCCATATAGACCATATATAGGCAGGTGGCGTTAGAAGGTCTATGGGTATGTAGGCAGGCCGCGTTAGAAGGTCTATGGCACATCTCATGGCATCAGGCTAAGTGCTTCACTGCCCAAAATATTCGAGTGAAAGTTAATGGATAGTAAGTGGACTTAAGTTATAAGCACATAACATATTCCTCTCTCATCCAATATAAGACTAAATGTCGGGTATCACATGCTCATAGATTGATTCGGTGAAGATAGAAGTAATGAATAAATAATCTACTAATTTTGAATTAGTCCCTCACAGCGCACAATCAAAGACCAAGGGCCACCGTTTCCCCTGCATACAGCCGGTTCAAAAGGGCTAATGGGCGGTGGAATTAGACCACCCATTAGAGCAAGCGACTCCAATCATTATTTTGGATTTGGTTACGTTGCTTTTTCTAAATTAGCAGCTAACAACCTTAAATTAAACTTAGCATCAGAGTGCTAATTAAGCCTTTTAATTAGTTTAGTTTTGTGCCTTGTAGAGAGCTTGTAGAAGAAGGTGGAGTGGAGCTGATGAAGGTACATACCAAGGAGAACCCAGCAATGCACTGACCAAGGTTCTTTCATGGGATAGCTTTCGTAGGGATTGCAGCTGATGGACACGGCGAACGTGTTGAGGCCTTGAAAGCACCAAGATGGAGATTGTTGGGCCTAATATGGTGCTATCAAGGCCCATGGGGGCTAACTTGTATTGGGCTGGGTTTGAGTCCAAGGGCTGAGATTAAATCAAGTCACGGGTGTACATGGGCTTGGGGATTAGTTTAATCTCATTGAGTTAGTCCATGAAAGTTTTTATTGAGTATAGGCCTGACTCACTTTGTGGATGTATTTAAACTCTAGTTTCTAGTTTGAAGGAATAGGAAACCGATTCTTTTTTATCAACTCTAATTTCTTTCTCATCACAGCCGTCTTCTCTTTCTTCTTGGTACGAGGCTGCACGGCTTCGTGATGCTTCCTTTCTGCCAAGGATAACGAAGCCGTGCAGCTTCGGGGCCTGCATAAAGACCCGTTGCGTGCAGAAGGCTCGAGTGCATGGTGGGAGGCTTCACGGAAGCTTCACGTATTCATGAAGGGGGAGAACGCACGGAGGTGCGTTGGAGAGGAAAGAAGGGAGGTGCATGGAGATTCCCAGGATCCCCTCCCTATTAGTAGTTGCTGGTGCTTACTGGAAAAGAGGACATGGGTTTTCGTGAAGGGGTATCACGTGGACGTGGAACCAGGCCTTTGATGCAAGGTGGAGGACTTGGACGCAAGGCTGCAGAGGGGGAGCAATATTCCAGCTGAAAAGGATTTATTAAAATAAATCTTAGAATAAAGGAGGGTACGATAATTTAAATATTGAATTAAGAGACTAACATCTAATTGTTGATAACAAAAGGGTGAAAGCCCAAGGTACTTCTCCAGCGATATTGATCTCATTACTGTTCATCAAGGACTAAACCCCAACAGGGATCAATTCAGGACACCTGTGCAATTATTGCTCAGGAATTTTGTGACTCTGTCTCCACTACTGAAAGTCATCTTGCAGAAGTCTTTTAGATACTGTTTGAACCTGATTAAAATAAAATTTTATTCTATACCATTTTTCTAAACAGACATATAAAGAAATGATAGACCCTAAAAATTAATATTTCGGTCAAACATCATTATTCTAGAATACGTATTCCATACTTTTTCAAGGAATAGTGAATTCGTATTCCATACTATTTCCATGGAATAGTTAAATTCTCATTATCTAGAAACATTGGCTGAGTCCATGAGGAAGACTTTTAAAAATATGCCTTCTAGAGGGGAGAGCATGATGCTGGGGCGGGAGGTGAAAGTTCCCATCGGTTGAGAGGAAGAAATGGTATGCAAAACCGCAGCTATATATGACCTTTCTTACTTCCAACTCCCCCGCTATTCTGTACACCCCAACCATTTCCAGTTGTCCACAACTCCTTCGATCATCTCTCTGTCTTCTCAGTTCTTGCTCATCTTTTCTCCATATCTTTAAACATCCACCAAACCATTCCAACTCACTCACTCACTCACTCTCTCTCTCTCTCTCTATTTTGCACCATGGGCTTCTTTGGAACTGATGAATTTTTGGTGATGTTCGTGCCGGTAGTGGTTTATTGGGTTTATTCAGGGATCTACGAGGTGTTGGGTATTTTTGAGAATTATAGGTTACACTCGAAGAGAGATGAGGAAACCAAAAACTTGGTTTCAAAGTGGAATGTAGCTAAAGGAGTTCTCTTCCAACAAGCAATTCAGGCAACAATTGCTCTAGCTGGATGCAAGGTCTGTAATCTACTCTTATAGCTTCTTTGCTTTTCTTATTGCTGCTGCTGCTGCTGCTGGCAACGGCGGCGCCAACGGGTGGTCGAAATTTTTTTCTTTTTTTTGAGGGAATAGTGAGTAATTATCCCCCACTAGCTTTTATTAAAATGAGACTAGCTAGCTACAGAGACAGTGCAGCAAAGGAAGAAATTGAATTACAAAAGTTATTGTGGCCCTCCATCCATCTCACATAAGTGAGCTTACCCCACAACGAAAACCTGCCGACTTTGAAGATGGCCAAAGCGATGAAATCTTATCGTTGAAAATCCTCACATCCCTCTCATTCCGCACATACCATATAACTATCATCATAAGTTGATCTCAGAATTTTCTCGATTTAGTGTTAGAAGGTCTATGGCACATCCCAAGACAGCAGGCTAAGTACTCTATTGGCCAAAAAATTCGAGTAAAAGTTAATGGGTAGCAAGCAAACTTGAGTTATAAGCACATAATACATTCCTCTCTCATCCCATATGAGACTCACGTCACTAGCTAGAATTTATCCGAGTCGGATCATTGGTGCCGCAAAGGTGGATCCACACCATAGCGATCTGATACCATTTGTAATGCCCCAAGCCCACCCGCTTAGCCCAATTAACCTTGTTAGTGAACCAAAACCACTGGCCCAAAACTCGAATGAAAGTTAATGAGTAGCCAGTGAACTTGAGTTATAAGCACATAACATATTTCTCTCTCATCCAATATGGGATTAAATGTGAGGTATCACATGCTCATAGATTGATTGAATGAAGATAGATGTAATGAATAAATAATCTACTAATTTTGGATTAGTCCCACACAGCGCACAATCAGTGACCAAGGGCCACCGTTTCCCCTATGTACAGCCTGTTCAAAAGGGCTAATGGGTGGTTGAATTAGACGTCGACCCATTAGAGCAAGAGACTCCAGTCATTATTTTGGATTTGATTGCGTTGCTTTATATAAGTTAGCAAATATAACAACCTTAAATTAAACATATATAGCATCAGAGTGCTAACTAATTAAGCCTCTTAATTAGTTTAGTTTTGTGTTTTGTACGTAGGTGAGTAGCGAAGATGCTGAAGCGGCCGCCAGCTCGGGCTCGTCTCTTTTCACAGTGGCAAGGCAGATCCTCGTCGCCATGGTCGTCTTCGATACCTGGCAATACTTCGTCCACAGATGCATGCACCATAACAAGTTTCTCTACCGTAACTTCCATTCATGGCACCACCGCCTCGTTGCTCCCTACGCCTTCGCAGCTCAATACAACCATCCCATCGATGGGATCGTCACGGAGACCCTCGCCGGTGCCGTGGCATTCTTCATATCTGGGATGTCGACTCGGACGTCCGTCTTCTTCTTCTCCTTCGCCACCATCAAAGGAATCGACGATCACTGTGGGCTGATGCTTCCTTGGAATCCTCTTCACATGCTCTTTGTTAACAACACTGCGTACCATGACATCCATCACCAACTCGCCGGCAGCAAGTGCAACTTCGCGCAGCCCTTCTTTGTAATGTGGGATAAGATTCTTGGAACTTACGTGCCTTACACGATACAGAGGAGGGCTGGTGGTGGCTTTGAAGCCCGGGTGGCAAAACGTTAATTAATTAGGCCAGCACAGCCTAATTAATTACTCAGGAGCATATGTATTTCGTTTTAATTTTTACTTAGCATCCGTTTTAGGCGATTTAATAATTAGGCTATGTTGATCAACGAAACAAAAAAATAAGTAACATGTGGACTAATTAAGTAATAGGAGAATGGCATGTATGTACTTCTTTTGCTTTTTAAAACTCTTTCTCGAGCGCATGGTGGGAGGCTTCACGGAAGCTTCACGTATTTCATGAAGGGGGAGAACGCACGGAGGTGCGTTGGAGCCAAGAACCCTTACGTGGGGCTTCCACGGAAGACGAAGGGCTTCTGACCATTGACCAGCGTGGCAGAGGAAGAAGGGAGGTGCATGGAGATTCCCGGATCCCCTCCCTATTAGTAGTTGCTGGTGCTTAGTGGAAGAAGAGGACGTGGGTTTTGTGAAGGCGTATCACGTGGACGTGGAACCAGGCCTTTGATGCAAGGTGGAGGACTTGGACGCAAGGCTGCAAGGGGAGCAATATTCCATCTGAAAAGGATTTATTAAAATAAATCTTAGAATAAAGGAGGGTACGGTAATTTAAATCTTGAATCAAGAGACTACACATTTAATTGTTGATAACAAAAGAGTGAAAGTCCCAAGGTACTTTTTCAGCGAGATTGATCTCATTGCTGTTCATCAAGGACTAAACCCCAACGGGAATCAATTTAGGACACCTGTGCAATTAATGCTCAGGAATTTTGTGACTCTCTCTCCACTGCTGAAAGTCATCTTGCAGAAGTCTTTTAGGTACTGTTTGAACCTGATTAAAATAAATTTTATTCTATACCATTTTTCTAAACAGACATATAAAGAAAATGATAGACCCTAAAAATTAATATTTCGGTCAAACATCCTTATTCTAGAATACGTATTCCATACTTTTTCAAGGAATAATGAATTCGTATTCCATACTTTTTCCATGGAATAGTTAAATTCTCACTATCTAGAAACATTGGCTGAGTCCATGAGGAAGACTTTTAAAATATGCCTTCAAGAGGGAGAGCATGATGCTGGGCGGGAGGTGAAAGTTCCCATCGGTTGAGAGGAAGAATGGTATGCAAAACCGCAGCTATATATGACCTTTCTTACTTCCAACTCCCCCGCCATTCTGTACACCCCAACCATTTCCAGTTGTCCATAACTCCTTCGATCATCTCTCTGTCTTCTCAGTTCTTGCTCATCTTTTCTCTCCATATCTTTAAGGTAGTGTTTGATAGAAAAAATATTATCCATGGATAAGTGTACGGGATAGAGTTTGTCCCCTGCCTATCCCTAGGGATATCCCTTGGCTATTCCATTGATCATATCAAATGCAAAAACGTAAATCCATAGGATAACTTTTTTTTACTCTTATTTGGAGGGATAACCAGCTATTCCTGCATTTCTAGGAAATAAATTGAGGGGATATCCCATGGTTAACCATGGATTATCCCTTTGGTTAACTTTATTCCCAGCTATCCCTTATAGTTATGGCTTTTGGGAATAAGAGGAGATATCCAAGGGATATTCTCTCTTATCCCCTATTTCAAACACTATCTAAACATCCACCAACCCATTCTAACACACACTCTCTCTCTCTATATATATTTTGCACCATGGGCTTCTTTGGAACTGATGAATTTTTGGTGATGTTCGTGCCGATAGTGGTTTATGGGTTTATTCAGGGATCTACGAGGTGTTGAGTATTTTTGAGAATTATAGGTTACACTCGAAGAAAGATGAGGAAACCAAAAACTTGGTTTCAACTGGAATGTAGCTAAAGGAGTTCTCTTCCAACAAGCAATTCAGGCAACAATTGCTCTAGCTGGATGCAAGGTCTGTAATATACTCTTATAGCTTCTTTGCTTTCTTATTGCTGCTGCTGCTGGTGGTGGCAACGACGGTGCCAACGGGTGGTGGAATTTTTTTTTTTTTTGAGGGAATAGTGGAGTAATTATACCCCACTAGCTTTTATTAAAAAGAGGCTAGCTAGCTATAGAGACAGTGTAGCAAAGGAAGAAATTGAATTACAAAAGTTATTGTGGCCCTCCATCCATCTGTTGGGATTGTTTCCAACTCAGATTATTTTTGGAAAGAGAAATCAAGGTAGAAGAAGGGTTTTCTCTCAAGAAGAAAATTGATCTATTACGTTTCATTAAGCACATCACCATATAAATATTGTTTCTTGTTTCTACGGATTAGCATAATCCTCTTATGATCTTATCCATCTAAGGCTATCCCACCAAAAGATAAAAAGATAGGCTCATTATTTAAAAGCCCAACTCAGACTAAATAAAATAAAATAAAATACTAAAAACTAACAACCATTATATTTTAACACTCCCCTTTAATGGTTGTTCTTGGATACCCATGAGATCTCTAAAGTGTATGAATTTCTCCTTGGGTAGTGCCTTGGTGAAGATATCTGCAATTTGGTCTTCAGTCTTCACATACTTAACTTCAATTTCTTTTTCTTCTACCACATCTCTAATGAAATGGTACTTGATTTTAATATGCTTGGTGCGGCTGTGATATATAGGATTCTTTGTCATAGAAATAGTAGATTTGTTGTCACATAACAGAGTAGTAGCTTCTTCTTGCTTTTCATCCATATCTTCAAGTATTCTTCTCAACTAAATTATTTGTTATGCTGCCAAAGTTGTTGAAACATATTCTGCTTCAGAATAAGATAATGCCATTGTATCTTGCTTCTTGGATGCCCAAGATATGATATCTGATCCATAAAAGAATGCATATCCTGATGTGCTTATCATGTCATCAATACTTCCAGCCCAATTACTATCACAAAACCCAAATAATTTCACAGTATCATCCTTGTTTCTGTCATACATGATCACATACTCTTTAGTACCTTTGATGTATCTCAAGACTCTTTTTTCTTGTCCAAAGTGAATATTACTTGGCTTTTGCATAAATCTGGAAAGTAAACTTGATGCAAACATAATATCTAGTCTTGTAATTGTTAGATATAATAAGCTTCCAATAATGCTTCTGTATAATTATGCATTGGCTTCACCACTTTCATCAACTTATCATTTACCACAAAAGGTGTTTCCACACTATTGCAATTTTTCATGTTGAATTTCTTGAGAACGCCTTCTCCATACTTCTTTGACTGATAAATATACCATCTTTTCTTTGACTTATTGCAATTCCCAAAAAATAATGAAGCAAACCCATATCATTCGTTTCATATCTTCTCATCATATAACTTTTGAAAGTCAAGATCATATTCTCATTATTACCAGTAATAATTAAATCATCAACATAAAAGAGATAATGAGAATATTGTTACCTTGCTTCTTCACATAAAGTGTTGGATCATTTGGACTTTTTAGAAAACCTTTTTCATTGAAGTAGGTGTCAATTTGAGAGTACCATACTCTGGGTGCTTGCTTCAGCCCATATAATAATTTCTTCAACTTGTATACTTTGTTTTCTTGACCTTTGATGATGAAGCCTTGAGGTTGTTCAACATAAATTTCTTCTTCCAATACTCAATTCAAGAATGCAGACTTTACATCTAGTTGATGTAGTTTCCAACTTTTATGAGCTGCTATAGAAATAAGAGTTCTAATTGTATCATGTCTAGCAACATGTGCAAAAGTTTCTTGATAATCAATACCAGGTAATTGAGAGTATCCCTTTGCTACTAATCTTACTTTGTGTCTTTGAATAGTGCCATCTGGATTGTGTTTTGTTTTGTAGATCCACTTCAAGCCAATGACTTCCTTATCACTTGGTTTCTTCACTAATTCCCAAGTTTTATTCTTCTCAATCATATTGATTTCTTCCTGCATTGCTTTGTTCCACACTTCTTCATGCATAGCATTTTCATAAGTTTCAGGCTCAATCATGCAGAAATTACAAGAAGCATAAATGTCACTTAACTTCTCATTTTTATAGGAGTAGAACTTGAAGATGGACTTGAACTTGAAGAAGTTTGTGGTAAACCTTCAACCTTATTTTCTTCATTTTGAGCATCATAAATTTCTTCATCTAGAGGAATTATATTTTTTTCAACTTTCTTTTACTTCCAATCCCAAGCAACTTTCTCATTGAAAATAACATCTCTTCTTATGATCACTTGATTTTGCTTCAAGCTGAAAAGTCTGTAACCTTTTGATTTAGAACGGTATCTAACAAAGATACATTTTTCACTTACTTTATCAAGTTTATGCCTCCTTTCCTTTGGAATATGTGCATAGCACACACATCCAAAGATTTTAAAATGCTTCACTGAAGGCTTTCTACCATACCAGGCTTCAAATGGTGTCATATTTTGAAGAGCTTTTGTTGGACATCTATTCATTAGATAAACTGTTGTATTCACTGCTTCTGCCCAATAAGAATTTGGAAGACCTTTGTCTTTGAGCATAGATCTAGACATCTCAACAATAGTGCGATTCTTTCTTTCTGCAACTCTATTTTGCTCTGGTGTATAGTCAACAGTCAATTATCTTTGTACACCATCATCTTCACAAAATTTCTCAAATTTATTTGAATTGTATTCACCACCTCTATCACTTCTCAGCACCTTGATATAATATCCACTTTGTCTTTCCACAAGATTTTTAAACTTCTTGAAGATAAGAAATGCTTCTGATTTATGTCTCGTAAAATATACCAATGTCATCCTTGAATAGTCATCAATAAAAATAATGAAGTAGATGTTATCTGCATGAGAAGGAGATTTCATAGGTCCACATATATCAGTATGAATAAGCTCCAATGGTGCTTTGGCTCTCCATACATGCTCTTTTGGAAATGCCTCTCTATTTTATTTTCCAAGTGCACATCCTTCAAAAGGTTCTTCCTTGTCATGTATTGCTGGTAGACCATACACCATATTCTTTTGATATAAACTTCTTAAGCGTTGAAAATTCAAGTGTCCAAACCTTTTGTGCCATAACCATGACTCATCATTTACCTTCATCTTCCATGCAACATCCTTTGCATAGTGCACAATAAAAGGAAAACTTCTATTTTTCTCCATCTTGATTTTTGCCATAAGTTGCGTTTTCATCCCTCTGTCATATAACTTGCAAACATTATCTTCAAAGTGTACCATAGCCCATGCTCAATCAGCTGTCCAACACTCAAGAGATTTTCCTTCAAATCTAAAACAAGTAAAACATCATGAATGAATTTTCTTCCTTTCTTGGTATTGATTTCAATTGTGCCTTTGCCTCTTGCTTGGACTAGAACACCATTTCCCATCTTCACTTATGAAATTGAAGAACTGTCAATGTTCACAAAAATAGACTTGTCTCCTATCATGTAATTGCTGCAACCACTGTCGAGATATCACATATTATTACTTTGCTCTTCTGCAGTTTGACATGCATATAGTGTGATTTGATGACCTTCATTTTCTTTTGAGAAGTGTGCTTGTTCACTTGCTTTGTACCTGCAATCTTTTTAAACATGTCCAAACTTTTTGCAATTATAACATTGGGGTTTGCCCCTAAACCAGCAATCTTTTTCAGCATGAGAAGACCTTTTACATATATTGCATCTTTGTTGAGTGCTCTCATCATATTGCCTTCTTGAAAAATTATTTCTTTGTGTTTCTGTACCTCTTCCTTTCATATTTCTTCCTCTTCCTGTACTCTAGTTTTTACCTCTGAATGACTCTCTTTTGACTGGAGCATGACTCGATGATTCTTTTTGAGAATTTTTATCAACCACTTTGAGTTTAACTTGAAAGGCACTTTCAATTGATGATTCTTTATGCCTAAACAATCTTTGCTCATGAGCTTCAAGAGATCCCATCAATTCATGAACACTTAATTCAGAAAGATTTTTAGATTCTTCAATAATTACAACTATTGTATCAAATTTTGGAGATAAACTAGCCAAGATTTTTTCACATATTCTTCGCTCGGTGATGGTTTCACCATAGCTCTTCATTTGATTAACAGTCTCCGTAATTTTGGAGAAGTAATCCTTCAATTTTTTATTTTCTTGCATTCTCAAATTATCTAACTCTCTTCTTAGAGTTTGAAGTTTGATAGCTCTTACCTTTATGTTGCCTTGAAATTCCTCCTGCAAGATATTCCATGCCTCCTTTGATTTGGTGGCTCTAATAATTCTGGAAAATATTTTCTCAGATACAGCTTGTTGGATAAAGAACAGGGCTTTGGCATCCTTCTTTTTGTAGTCCTTCAGTTGCTCCTTCTGATTATTTATTGGATTAACTGGGTCTTCATACCCATTCTCAACTAGATCTCATACTTCTTGTGAAATAAAAAGGGTCTTCATCTTGATGCTCCAATAATCATAATTTTCTCCATCACAAATAGGGATAGAAGGTTGATGGATATTCATACCAATATTGCTTGGGGTTGCCATGAATTGTTTTTAGCAATATTTTCTTCACCATTTCTTGGTTGATCACCTCGTGGGATAGGCAACAGATCTTTGGTCTTCACGTCCACCTATTAATTAAAGGCTTTCCTTTTCTCCACCAAAGATCCAAAAAAGGAAAAAATCCAAGTCACCATTTCCGCTCTCTGGCTCTTCTCTCACCAAAAAGCAATGCGGAACCGTGGCCTCGTGAGATCCAACGCCAAACGCCTGGCAGTTAAATCTCTTTCTTCACGGCTTCTTGAACAGATCGTGGACGAGCACGGCTTCTTGAACGAAAAACTTTACCACTTCTTGGCTTCTTCTTTTTCTTTTGCTCCAAAAGACTACTTTCGTTGTATAAGAAAAAAAGGACTTATGTACCTTGGAGGCTGTTCCCTAACGCCAAATATCAATTTGGAGATCTGACACTTAGAGAAAGGTGAATGGGAAGTCTCTCCTGTGCGGTCAAACCACCTAGCGTCTTCAAGCACAAACGTCACCGAATTTTTTTGTTGTTGTTGCTTTGGAAAGAGGAAATTGCAAGATGAAGAAATCTGATGGAAGAATTCGTCGGCTATGCGTGGAAGGAAAGCACCGTATCTTTAGGTCTTCTTGTCCTCCTCGCCTTCACCAGCTTTCTTCACCTTTGTCACCGTTTTCAAAATCAAGAAAGAAAGATTTCTTTTCTTTTTTTCTTGTTTCTTCGATTTTGCTTTGAATCTGATAGAATCGGAGAACTAGGCTCTGATACCAATTTTTGTTGGGATTATTTCCAACTTAGATTATTTTTGGGAAGAGAAATCAAGGTAGAAGAAGGGTTTTCTCTCAAGAAGAAAAATTGATCTATTACGTTTCATTAAGCACATCACCATATAAATATTGTTTCTTGTTTCTACGGATAAGCATAATCCTCTTATGATCTTATCCATCTAAGGCTATCCCACCAAAAGATAAAAGATAGGCTTATTATTTGAAAGTCCAACTCAAACTAAATAAAATAAAATAAAATACTAAAAACTAACAACCATTATATTTTAACACCATGTCACATATATAAAAGAGCTTCCCCTGCAAAGAAAACCTGTCAACGATCGACTTTGAAGATGGCCAAAGCGATGAGATCTTATCGTTGACAGTCCTCACATTCCATACATACCGCATAACTATCAACATAAGTTGATCTCAGAATTTTCTCGATTTAATTCGTGCTCTCCCCTTCCTCCATACAAACCATATATATATAGGCAGGCGGCGTTAGAAGGTCTATAGCACATCCCAAGACAGCAGGCTAAGTGCTCAAAGATTGATTAGGTGAAGATGGAAGTAACGAACAAATGATCTACTAATTTTGGATTAGTCCCACACAGCGCACAATCAGTGACCAAGGGCCACCCTTTCCCCTATGTACAGCCTGTTCAAAAGGGCTAATGGGTGGTTGAATTAGACGTCGACCCATTAGAGCAAGAGACTCCAGTCATTATTTTGGATTTGATTGCGTTGCTTTATATAAGTTAGCAAATATAACAACAACCTTAAATTAAACATATATGGCATCAGAGTGCTAATTAATTAAGCCTCTTAATTAGTTTAGTTTTGTGTTTTGTACGTAGGTGAGTGGCGAAGATGCTAAAGCGGCCGCCAGCTCGGGCTCGTCTCATTTCACAGTGGCAAGGCAGATCCTCGTCGCCATGGTCGTCTCGATACCTGGCAATACTTCGTCCACAGATGCATGCACCATAACAAGTTTCTCTACCGTAACTTCCATTCATGGCACCACCGCGTCGTTGCTCCCTACGCCTTCGCAGCTCAATACAACCATCCCATCGATGGGATCGTCACGGAGACCCTCGCCGGTGCCGTGGCATTCTTCATATCTGGGATGTCGACTCGGACGTCCGTCTTCTTCTTCTCCTTCGCCACCATCAAAGGAATCGACGATCACTGTGGGCTGATGCTTCCTTGGAATCCTCTTCACATGCTCTTTGTTAACAACACTGCGTACCATGACATCCATCACCAACTCGCCGGCAGCAAGTGCAACTTCGCGCAGCCCTTCTTTGTAATGTGGGATAAGATTCTTGGAATTTACGTGCCTTACACGATACAGAGGAGGGCTGGTGGTGGCTTTGAAGCCCGGGTGGCAAAACGTTAATTAATTAGGCCAGCACAGCTTAATTAATTACTCAGGAGCATATGTATTTCGTTTTTAATTTTTACTTCGGATCCGTTTTAGTCGATTTAATAATTAGGCTATGTTGATCAACGAAACAAAAAAAAATTAAGTAACATGTGGACTAATTAAGTAATAGGAGAATGGCATGTATGTACTTCTTTTGCTTTTTAAAACTCTTTTCTCATTCCTTAATTCCTTCTTGCTTTCAGCACAGTTGTAAGCTGTATATATGCAAAAGGCCAGTTCTAAAGTTTCCTGGCTTGGACAAGAGTTAAGGATTTTGTGTTTTTTATTATGTGATATCTTTAATCCATAGAAATTTACTGCCCTTTTTAAGACGTTACCGAGATTTACTATTCTTATTGACTAATTAGAGGCGACAACTTAGTATACACAATGTCTCAAGTCATGCCCCACTCACTGTTTGGCTGAAAAAGATTAGATAATTATTTTTAGTCTTACTTCATCAATATTTCTAGGAGACCGCACATCATTTTCATTCATTATAAATTTAATTCTTAAAACTCCTTCACCTTTTCTTTCTTATTTTTTGTATTTATATTTTTTTAACAATTTAGCCGAGAGTGGTGGGTCTAATTAAGCAGAGCGTATTATGTATCTAATTCAAAATTGACATCATCTTACTAAGAAATATACCCATTGACGCTTTCTTGAAACAAATTTCTAGCACAATCTAAAAGGCACTCGATAAATATTCATGTAACAAATTGATGCATTTCTTATCTTCCTGGCTGTTAATTGATATAATGTAACTAAGAAGCGTTTTTCCCCTCATAAAATGAATTAGATAAGATGCCTAAGATTAGCCTTTTTTTTAAAGTTATTTAGTGTGTGGTGGGATAGAAAAGAGAGAAGTAAAAGGACAAAGATAATTTTACATTTTCATCCAATATACTATTATTTGATAAAAATAGAAGATAAAAAATATTATAAAAATAAGTTGAGTCAAAAGAAAGTAAAAAATAAAAGGTAGAGGAATGACATGAAGAGGCAAGTAACATGAATTTCCCTTGATCTCATTTGCCTATATATACCCTCCATGAAGCAGGAAATTCCTATGTCATCTTTCATCCAATAATTGCATCTTTATTATTATTATTATTATTATTATTATTATTATTATTATTATTATTATTTTAAGCGGTAGAATTCATATTAGCTCTTTTCAATTACCAGCCAAAATACAAGTTTATCTTGATAAGAAAAAAATATAATCATGAGAAATCGTATGGCTCCGCAATCTTGACATCGAACTATTAAGTTGGTATACATTCATGATCATGTACAAATCTATACAAACCTAATGCTTATAAAGCCTAAAACACACATTCTCAAACTTATTTTACAATAATTATATCTAGTAACGGTAAACCATCCCATAGATATATTTGTCTATCTCTCTCTTTCTCTCCTTTTTTTTTTTTGTTAAGTGTGTTTCTTAAACAATCCTAGTGTATATAGATTTGTTAGATTCAACACACACAAAAATCATGAAGTTGTACATGAGAACAGATGTTATCGGGTACAGAGACCCATGTGATTAGCAACATAGTAAGCAACACAATTTGCTCGACCATTGACTTCTTTGCAGATATGGTTGGCTTTAAGAGAAACAAAGGTGAAACTTATCCTTGGGTTTGTTTGGATAGAAAGGGATGAAGGGGAGTGAATGACATAAAATATATTATTTGAGAGGAAGGTGAAAGAAAGAGGGAGAGAAAAATCAGAATAGTTTATTTCCTATCATTCCACCTAGAATATCCTTTTTTTTAATCCTCGAATCGAAGGATAAAAAGGGAGAGAAAATATTTAATAATTTATATCTTACTATTTTAAAACTATGCTTCAGCCCTGAAAACCTAAATTGTTTCTTTTCAATAGTAAAGGATATATTTATTAATTTATAAATATAACTTTTTTCTTCTTCCTTCCTACTATCCAAACAAGATGAATGTATATTATTCTTCTTTCCCTTTCCATTCTTTTCAAATAAAGAGAGGGGAACAACCCTCCATTCCTCCCCTTTTCCCTTCTGTCCCTTATCTTCCTTTCATTCTCCCTTCCTATCCCCTCGCAAAATTCAAATCGATCATAAACATTTTAAAGTAAAAGATGAGAACCAACAATTCATGCTACTTTTTTTTAATATACATAGAGGTAACTTGGCTTCAATCAAACGTAGTCAAGTCAAAAATCTAGTTGCTTTTCTCACCTTTGGATCCATAGGATCTTGGAGCTACCCCACCTTTTCCTCTTTTTTTTCATCTTTGAGATCCATTAACTGTATAGATTTAAGGACGAGGGAGATGATTGAATGTAGGCTTGGCTACATTTGAATGCAGTCAAGCCTATATTTTATCACCTCCCTCACTCTTGGATGCATATGGATCTCGAAGCTACCTATTCTTTTCACTTTTTCTATCTTTAGGATCCATAAACTATATGAATCTCAAGATGAGGAAGGTGACTAGATTAAGGCTTGGCTACATTCAAATATAATCAAGCCTAAACCGGATGTAGCCAAACCTAGATTTGATCATCTTTCCCATCTTTAGATCTACACAATTCATGAATCTCAAAGATGAAAAAATGAAAAAGGTGAAGCAATTTCAGAATCTGCACGAATCCAAGGACAGAAGAAATGATTAAATTCTAAACTTAGCTACATTCGAATATAGTAAATCTACTTATATATATATATATATATATATATATATATATATATAAAAATAAAAAAGGTATAATCCCTCATAAAAACAATTCTCGTGCATCAATTGAGACAATATGTCTAAATTACAGAGCAAAATGCTTTTTGTTCACTCAATCAAACTATGCTTTGATTTTAATTTATATGTTATTTATTAATTTAATCAAGTCTACTTTTATATTTATATTTATATATATATATAAAATAAAATAAAGTATAAACCCTCGTAAAAACAATTCTCGTGCATCAATTGAGGTAATATGTACAAATTATGGAGCAAAATACTTTTTATTCACCCGAACAAACTCTGCTTTTCTTTTAATTTATCTATTATTTATTAATTTGTTGTTATCCTTTTCAGTCTTGTGCTACGCTCTGTGATGTGGCTGGTAAAGGCCACGTGTATGATGCAGCTGGTAAAAGCCACATGGTAACCAAATGATAATCGGTAATATATGATGTGGCTAGTAAAAGTCACATGGTAATCAAATAGTAAGCGGCCCCTAGCCGACCCCAGAGCCGATCCTAGGAGGCCTCGGTAGTAAGCAGCCCCAGGACCGGTCCTAGGCGGCCTCAGTAGTAAGCGGCCCCTAGCTGATCCCAAGGTCGGTCATGGGCGGCCTCGGTAGTAAGCGGCCCCTAGCCGGCCCCAAGGCCGATCCTGGGCTACCTCTATAGTAAGCGGCCCCTAGCCTGCCCCAGGACTGGTCCTGGGTGGCCTCTATAGTAAGCGGCCCCTAGCCGGCCCTAGGGCTGGTCCTAGACGGCCTCTATAGTAAGCGGCCCCTAGTCGACCCCAGGGCCGGTCCTAGGCAGCCTCGATAGTAATCGGTCCCTAGCTGATCCCAGGGCCGGTCCTAGGTGGCCTCAAAAGTAAGCGGCCCCTAGCCGACCCCAGGGCCGGTCCTAGGCCGCCTCGATAGTAATCGGCCCCGGGGTGGGTCCTAGGCGGCCTCGGTGGTGACCAGCCCCTAGATAGGGGTCACTTTTCCAGAATCTTGCAGATTTAACAAGATAAGAGACATCAATTATGACATCATCTTCAAAGGATCTCAACCCAAAAATTTAATGACTTTGACTAAATAAGCATCAAAGATGATTATCTGCCATAAAGTATTTGAGAAATTATTGAAACATAATTGCCCCAACTTTATTGATTTTGATGATTTCCAAAAGCCATGAGTACCTTAAAGAATAAAATGTGTTTATTTATCAAAAACCTTGAGCATTCAAATTGAAAGGAATGGAATATCAATGGTTATATTTAATGAGTTTTGAAACCGTTAGAAAAAGGAGTTTCAAGCTCTATGCTTAAAAGATTTCAAAAGAAATTTTTATATATTATAATTCAATCGATGAATTCTTGAAACATGTCTTGAATCCATGCTTAATGTCATATTCAATGTATTCAAGTCAAATTTATATTTTAAATTTATTAGAGATAAATTTTAAAGTCTATCAGAATATTTTTCTGATTTTTGTATCGCTCCCGAGCCGACTCAAGGGTTTCCGAGTCGACTCCTGTAAGCTAAAGAATTTTCCATCTTTCTCGAGTCGACCCTTGGTTTTTAAGAGTCGACCCCTGACTCTGTGCGAGCCGACTCCTGTCTGTGCGAGCCGACTCCGCTCAAACAACAGAAACCATGTTTTTTTTGAGCACTTCTCGAGTCGACTCCCCATTTTCCTCGAGTCGACTCCCAACTTTCGCGAGCCGACACTTTAGTTTTCGCGAGTCGACCCTTCAATGCTTAAAATGTTTTTATTTTTAGTAATCGACCTCGAGCCGACTCCCACAAAGCTCGAGTCGACTCCGCAAAATTTGGACGCGATTTTTAACGATGACACATCAGCCCCAACGGTAAGATTTTTAAATAATGGCTATTTTTCTATGTTTCTAACGGATATATTTTTGCAGATTCTATAAATAGAGGAGCTCTTTTCAACTCAAAAGATTGATTTTAAAATCAAAGAGAGAAAAGAATATCTTTTGAAAAGAGGGAAAAACAGAGCATATTGGAAAAATCATCTAGCTCAAAGGAGAGTGATTCAAAAGGAGTGAAATCCAAGTGAAAGTTTCGTCTGCTCCTTCTCATCAATCCACAAGAGTCAAAAGAAAATCCACAAGCATTTCAAAGGTCAAATCGGAGGATTTTCAAAAGAGGAAAAAGCTTCATCTCAACTCCAAAAGACTTCAACGGTCAAGAATCTAGCTGAGGCGTGATTCAACGTTTCAAGAGGAGTTAAAGAGAAGAAGGAAGAAAGCCAAAGCCACTACCATCTGCAATACAATCAGGCTTTTCTAACCCTTTATTTTTGTACTTCATTTGTATATTTGCTCAAGGGAGCACTTCATTGTTCAAACACTATTATTCTTATTGTTTGCTGATTCAATCAGTGGATTGAATCAGTAGAGGTTGGTATACCTCGTTACAAGCCGGAGTGCTTGTGTTGGGTTAGTTGTGAGCCCGTGAAAAACAACGTGTAGGGTTTTGTGCTGGTAAGCCCGAGTTAAAACCAGCTGGGTTCGTTGTTCACCCGTGAAAATAATAAGTTTGAGTTGTGAGCTTGGAAAACAACTCGGCTGTAATCTAGAGAGATTATAGTGTGGACCCAAGTGAATCTTGGGAGTGGACGTAGGTGTTGATTGCACCGAACCACTATAAAATTATCTTGTGTTTGCCGTGCTATATTTTCTCTTTCTCTATCTCTCTTTATTTGCTTGTGTATTGATTTTAGTTAGCCTCTCACTTGCACATCTTGCTAACTAATCAATTAAAGTTAAAAAGTCTTAAATTTTTAAGAACCCAATTCACCCCCCCCCCCTCTTGGGTTGCCATCTGGGCCAACAATTGGTATCAGAGCAAGTGCTCATTTAGAATTTGATCTCACGATCAAGGGCTAAAGATCCATATGGCAACACAAATTGGTTCATGTTTTGCTGAAGGTCATTCTACGAATCGACCTCCTTTGTTTAATGGAACCAACTATTCATATTGGAAAGCAAGAATGAGAATATTCATTCAAGCTTCTGATTATGAATTGTGGGGAGTAATAACTAATGGACCTAGTACACCCACACACGTAGTTGAAGGCATTCTTGTTCCTAAGCCCGAAAGGGATTGGAATGATAATGATAGGAGAATGGCACAACTAAATGCTAAGGCCATTAATATTTATATTGTTCCTTAGACTCAAATGAATTCAACCGAATCTCAACTTGTAATTCCGCAAAAGAAATTTGGGATAGGTTGGAAATAACTCATGAAGGAACAAACCAAGTAAAAGAATCAAAGATAAATATTTTGGTTCACAAATATGAATTGTTTACAATGGAACAAACTGAAACCATCACATGCATGTTCACTAGATTCACTGATATTGTGAATGGTTTAAAAAGTCTTGGTAGAATTTATTCTAATGCTGATCTTGTGCGCAAAATTCTTAGGTCACTACCAAGATCGTGGGAAGCAAAAGTCACTGCTATCCAAGAAGCAAAGGACCTCAATGCATTACCCTTAGAGGAGCTTCTAGGATCCTTAATGACCCACGAGTTAACAATGAAGCAGCATGTTGAGGAGGATACAAAAGAAGGAAAACACTTGCCCTCAAGACTGCAGAAATGGAAGAGAGCAGCAGTGAAAGTAATGATGAAGATGATGAGGAAACTGCTCTCTTGGCCAAAAAATTCAGAAAGTTCATGAGAAAAAGGCCCTTCCATAAAAAGAAATTTGAGCAAGAATTGATGGAGAAAAGGATAAGAGAAAGGACAAGGAGAAAGAAAAAGAAAAAGAGCCCTTAGTATGTTATGAGTGCAAAAAGCCAGGGCACTTTAGATATGATTGTCCTTTGCTGAAAAAGGCCTATAAGAAAAAGAAGAAAGCATACATGGCAACTTGGACTGATAGTGAAGAGTCTTCTTCTGAAGAAGAAGAACAAAAAGAGGTTGCCAATATCTGTTTCATGGCCAACGACGACGACAACGACAATGAGGTAAGTTCTGAAAACTCAAATGATGACTTTACATTTGATGAAATGTTTGAGGCTTTCAATGAACTTATGATTGATTTTAAATCCTTGAAAAAGAAGTATAAGTTTTTGAAAAATGACAACATTAGCTTAGCTAAAAGTAAAAATGAATTAGCTTTAGAAGTTAAGAACTTAACAAATGAAAAAGAAAATAAGCAAAGAAAGAGATAATCTTAATCAAGAAATAGATTTGTTAAAATCTGAAACCAAAAACTCAACAAAATTTAAAAGGTCAACTAAAAACTTTAGCTTTAGAAAAAGAACAGCAAGTTAAAAAAATGACTCTCTTAAGAAAGATGTTAAAAAATATAAAGACATTGTTGAGAAATTCACTTTAAGTTCAACTAAACTTAACATGATCTTAGATAGTCAAAAAGCTATTTTTGACAAAGCAGGTTTAGGATACAACATATTAAGGAAACAAAAATCGTTAAAGAATATTTTTATAAAAGCCAACCAAAGTAATATAACTTGTTTCAAATGTAATGAAAAAGGTCATAAATCATTTGAATGCAAAACGTTAAATAATAACAACAAGTTAAATGTTAAAGCTAAGAAAATATGGGTTCCGAAAGGAACAATTTTTGTTGCTGCTAACCATGAAGGACCCAAGAAAGCTTGGGTACCTAAGCATAAAGTTTGATTATGTTGCAGGAATGTCTTGTAGCCAAAAGATCAAAGAAAAAGTGGTACCTTGATAGTGGCTGCTCAAGACATATGACGGGTGACAAAGATGAATTCATCACCCTGGAAGAAAAGAAAGGTGGAGTTGTTACGTTTGGCGATAACGGTAAAGGTCAAATCATGGGCCTTGGTAAAGTCCGTATAACTCCATCTACATTTATTGATAATGTACTTTATGTTGATGGTTTAAAGCATAATCTAATAAGTATAAGTCAATTATGTGATAAAAACTTTAATGTTCATTTAAATCTTCTGTATGCACTGTAACTAATTCTATTGATGATAGCATTGTATTTACTGGTTATAGACATGGCAATGTTTACTTGGTTGATTTAGAAAAATTATCTTTGAGTGATCATTGCTTAATTGCTGACAATGCTAACATAAATGAAATTAGTTGGTTGTGGCATCGTAGATTAGGTCATGCAAGCACACACCTTATTTCAAAATTAATTAAAATGGATTTAGTTAAAGGATTACCTAAACTAGATTTTGAAAATAATAATATGTGATGCATGTCAATTTGGAAAACAAACTAGAAGTTCTTTCAAATCTAAAAATGTTGTTTCAACTTCTAGGGCTTTAGAGCTACTTCACATGGATCTTTTCGGACCAACTAGAACCACAAGTCTAGGAGGAAAGAAATATGGTCTAGTGATTGTAGATGATTATTCTAGATATACTTGGGTAATGTTTTTAGCTCACAAAGATGAGACTTTCTCGATATTCCTGAAATTCTTCAAGAAAGTCACAAATGAGAAAAACACTACTATAGTATCTCTAAGAAGTGATCATGGAACAGAATTTGAAAATCATTTATTTGAAAGTTTTTGTTCTGAAAATGGAATTAATCATAATTTTTCAGCCCCTAGGACTCCACAAAAATGGTGTAGTTGAAAGGAAAAATAGGACTCTAGAAGACATGGCCCGTACCATGCTATGTGAAAGCAACTTACCAAAGTATTTTTGGGCGGAAGCAATTAACACAGCATGTTACATCTTAAACAGAGCTTTAATAAGACCAATATTAAAGAAAACACCTTATGAATTATGGAATGAAAGAAAACCAAATATAAAATACTTTCATGCATTTGGATGTAAATGTTTCATTCATAATAATGGTAAAAACAACTTAGGAAAATTTGATGCTAAATCTGATGAAGGAATTTTTCTAGGCTATTCAACGACTAGTAAGGCATATAGAATCTTTAACAAGAAAACCTTAGTAGTTGAAGAATCCATACATGTAGTTTTTGATGAATCTTTAGCAACTGGATCTGAAAAGATTGATGATGAGGAAGATACAAACATAATTGAAAAAGATCTTGAAAAACTTAATATTGAAGTATCTTCTGATCATGAACAAGAGGCTAAAGATGATGATTCACATAAGGACGATGATGTCAATATTAATCATAATGATATAGATCTTCCAAGAGACTGGAGATATGCTCATAGTCATCCTAAGGAATTGATTATAGGCGATCCATCTCAAGGAATAAGAACTAGATCATATATGAGAAATATTAGTAATCATCTTGCATTTGTATCACAAATTGAACCTAAAACTATAGAAGAAGCTGAAAAAGATAATAATTGGATGTTAGCAATGCAAGAAGAACTAAATCAATTTACAAGAAATAATGTTTGGACTTTAGTTGAAAGACCTAAAAATCATTCAGTAATAGGATCAAAATGGGTTTTTCGAAATAAACTAGATGAAAATGGCATTGTAATTAGAAACAAAGCTAGATTGGTTGCAAAAGGATATAATCAAGAGGAAGGTATTGATTTTGATGAAACCTTTGCACCTGTAGCTAGATTAGAAGCCATTAGGCTATTACTTGCATTTGCATGTCATATGAATTTTAACTTATTTCAAATGGATGTAAAAAGCGCATTTTTAAATGGATTTATAAATGAAGAAGTTTATGTAGAACAACCACCAGGTTTTGAAGATCACGAGTTTTCAAATCACGTTTTTAAATTGCACAAAGCTTTATATGGTTTGAAACAAGCACCTAGAGCTTGGTATGATAGGTTAAGTAAATTCTTAATAGAAAATGATTTTACAAGAGGAAATGTTGATAAAACCTTGTTTTTGAAAAGAAAAAGTAATGATTTACTTGTAGTACAAATATACGTTGATGACATTATTTTTGGTGCTACTAACGATTCTCTTTGTCAAGAATTTGCAAAGTTGATGCAGGGAGAATTCGAGATGAGCATGATGGGAGAACTCAACTTCTTCCTTGGACTCCAAATTAAACAATGCAAGGAGGGAATCTTTATCAACCAAACCAAATACACAAGAGAACTACTCAAAAAGTTTGGTATGGAAACAATGAAACCCCTCGGAACTCCAATGAGTCCTTCATGCAAGCTGGACAAAGATGAAGAAGGTAAAAAGGTTGATCAAAAGTATTATCGAGGTATAATCGGATCCCTTCTTTATTTAACAGCAAGTAGACCAGACATTATGTTTTCAGTATGTTTATGTGCTAGATTTCAATCTGAACCTAAAGAATCACATTTAATAGCTGTTAAAAGAATTTTAAGATATGTAAGTGGAACAAAAAATGTAGGTTTATGGTATTCTAGAGACCACATTAAACCTAATTGCATATTCGGATTCTGATTATGCTGGATGTAAATTAGATAGAAAAAGCACAAGTGGTGCATGCCATTTCTTAGGAAGTAACTTAATCACATGGTTTAGCAAAAAGCAAAATTCAGTTGCATTATCAACTACTGAAGCTGAATATGTAGCAGCTGGAAGTTGCTGTGCGCAAATCCTATGGATTAAGCGACAACTTGAAGACTATGGTATCACACTTAATAAAACTCCCATAAGATGTGATAACACTAGCGCAATCAACTTAACTAAAAATCCAATTCAACACTCAAGGACAAAACACATAGAAATTAGATATCATTTTATAAGGGAACATGTAGCTAATGATGAAATTTGTTTAGATTATGTAAACACTGAAGAACAATTAGCTGACATCTTTACAAAACCTTTAAGCGAAGAAAGATTTTGTTATCTTAGAGGAGAGTTAGGAATTTGTAACCCTTTTGAATAAATTTTGAAACCTTTAAGGAAATATATCTAGAGTTCTTTCAATTTCTCAAAATCTTAAGGAAATTTTATCTAGAACTCATATCAATTTGATCTCTCAAAATCCATGATTTTTAATCATACTCAAAGATCAAATTCCGGACTCAATTCGGATTCTCTGAATCTTAATCTGTTTTTTCTTTGAATTTGTCCTGGAGCCGACTCGAGAGTATCGGAGTCGACTCGAGTTTCTGCTGAAACTCAGGAGTCGACCCCTCCTCTGAGCGAGTCGACTCGAGATCGTGTCCGTGCTCTGTGACTAGTCGGGAGCCGACTCCACACTTTGCGCGAGTCGACTCGACGTGGTCCCAGTCAATTATTTAGGGCACGAGTCGACCCCACGGACATTTCACTCGTTCCAAATCTTTCCAAATCCTCTCCAAAGCTTTCCCAAAACCCTCCAAACCTCAAATAACCTCTGATTAACCACTCCTTCAAGATCTATGGCACCCAAAACCCGTGGAGCTAGCTCTAGTGGCGCCGGTTTGAAGAGGAAGAGGACCGTTCGACGACCCGTCCGCGAGCCGTCTACGGATTCATCCTCTACCCCTTCTGCGAGTGATCCTCCTGCTCCAGCTCTACTCTTCAGGTAGATCATCTTGCTAGTAGGATTGTCACCACAGGAAGAAAGGTTGATTTTGAATTGTTTGAGAATGAAGGATTCATAATAGGTAGACAACTAATTGAGATGGGATTTGAGAGTATGTTCATTGGACTGTCCCACCTACCCTGCTCTAGTTAAGGAGTTTTACAAGAATTTGACCAGAGGAGATGATGGCTTGGTGAGCAAAGTTAGAGGCATTGGTCTGAACATTACTTCCTCTATTCTATCTAGATTGTTGAATTTACCCTTGTCTGGACCATCCACCTTTGCCCCAGAAGATAGATCTCCAGCCCTCACTAGGCTATTGAACAGAAATTTTGAAGGATTTGAAGAAGTATTTGCTAGTCAATTGCCTTTGGAATTAAGATTACTCCACAATATCTGCAGCAGAATTTTGTTTCCCAAGACCGGCAGATTCGACTATGTTCTGAGAGAGATATTTTTGTTATGGATGCTGTTGTTTCTGGGAAGCCCATTAACCTACCTCGGATGATATATGGTATATTGCAGATTGTGGTGGGAAAAAGAAATCAAGTTTACCCTATGGCATGGTTTTAACTAAGTATTTCAAAGCCAAGGGATTGTATTTGGTGATAGTGAGCCAAAGAACTAAGGCATACGGATTTTTACTCTTTGGCCACTATACATCGAATGGGGTTTGTTAAGAAAAATGGCAATTGGGAGAGAAAGAATGTTACAGAGGACAGAGATATAGCTGCTGAGGCCCCCAGACCTTCTATGAGACATTCATCACCTGAGCCTCCTCAGTGCTCGTCTGTTCCAGAGTCTATTCCAGCTCCTGCTTCTGATTCTACCCTGCTCCTGTTGTTGCTCCTGCTCAGTCTTCTACATTATCATCTGGTAGTTTTTCTGATATACAGTTAGATCAGCTTCGATCATTATTCAAATCTGAGATAAGTGATCATGAAAACAGACTGAAAGAAGAATTTAATGAAAAGTTTATGAATTTAAAAGAAGCCTTATATTCACTCAGTGATCGGGTTGCATCGATTGAGTCTACTCTCAGTTCATCTACCAGCTCCTTAAGTGAAGATTTAAAGAATATCTTTGGAGAACTTAAGGATATCTGCGGTGACTCGGACATACTCCCAATGCAACGCCGAGCTTCAAGATAAAATTACATCTGCTTGTACTTTTGTTGACAATAAGCTCAAAGACTATGTTAGACTTCAATGTGAAGGGATGAAGCAGATTGTTGATCACTTAAATAGAATTACTAGAAGAAATTTTTAAGTTTTCATGTAATCTCTTTTTGATGTAATCAAGTTTACTTTCAATGCAATGAGCAAGTTTACATTTTCATGTACTTTCATTTTGAAGTAATGAGAAAGTTGATGCATTACTTATGTCTATTTCAATTGTAAGTATTCTTGAATACTTTGAATGATTATCTTCAATTGATAAGTTAAATAGAAAAAGATAAAGAATGTTATTGATATTAAACTTCCTAACCTTTTTGTTGATTACAAAAAAGGGGGAGAGTTTTTATTCAATCGTATATGCCTTGCCTTCAATTCAATCAAAGTTTAATTTTGAAAGAGGAAGAGCATAAGGGGAAGAGATAAATTGAATTTCATAAAGAAAATGCTTAAGTTTTTGATTTTGAAAAATTTTGAATGATTTATAAAATTAAGGTTCATAGGGGGAGCTACCTCATTGAGGGGGAGCCTTTCCATGAACACAATAGTTGATTTTGGAATCACAAATTTTTTCAATTTTATAATGCATATACTCAATGTTTTTGTCATCATCAAAAAGGGGGAGATTGTTGAGAAATTATTGAAACATAATTGCCCCAACTTTATTGATTTTGATGATTTCCAAAAGCCATGAGTACCTTAAAGAATAAAATGTGTTTATTTATCAAAAACCTTGAGCTTATTCAAATTGAAAGGAATGGAATATCAATGGTTATATTTAATGAGTTTTGAAACCGTTAGAAAAAGGAGTTTCAAGCTCTATGCTTAAAAGATTTCAAAAAGGAATTTTTATACATTATAATTCAATCGATGAATTCTTGAAACATGTCTTGAATCCATGCTTAATGTCATATTTAATGTATTCAAGTCAAATTTATATTTTAAATTTATTGGGATAAATTTTAAAGTCTATCAGAACATTTTTCTGATTTTTGTATCGCTCCCGAGCCGACTCAAGGGTTTCCGAGTCGACTCCTGTAAGCTAAAGATTTTTTTTCTTTCGAGTCGACCCTTGGTTTTCAAGAGTCGACCCCTGACTCTGTGCGAGCCGACTCCTGTCTGTGCGAGCCGACTCCGCTCAAACAACAGAAACCATGTTTTTTGAGCACTTCTCGAGTCGACTCCCCATTTTCCTCGAGTCGACTCCCAACTTTCGCGAGCCGACACTTTAGTTTTCGCGAGTCGACCCTTCAATGCTTAAAATGTTTCTATTTTTAGTAATCGACTCGAGCCGACTCCCACAAAGCTCGAGTCGACTCCGCGAAATCTGGGCGCGATTTTTAACGATGACACATCAGCCCCAACGGTAAGATTTTTAAATAACGGCTATTTTTCTTGTTTCTAACGGATATATTTTTGCAGATTCTATAAATAGAGGAGCTCTTTTCAAATCAAAAGAGAAAATCAAAGAGAGAAAAGAATATCTTTTGAAAAGAGGGAAAAACAGAGCATATTGGAAAAATCATCTAGCTCAAAGGAGAGTGATTCAAAAGGAGTGAAATCCAAGTGAAAGTTTCGTCTGCTCCTTCTCATCAATCCACAAGAGTCAAAAGAAAATCCACAAGCATTTCAAAGGTCAAATCGGAGGATTTTCAAAAGAGGAAAAAGCTTCATCTCAACTCCAAAGACTTCAACGGTCAAGAATCTGCTGAGGCGTGATTCAACGTTTCAAGAGGAGTTAAAGAGAAGAAGGAAGAAAGCCAAAGCCACTACCATCTGCAATACAATCAGGCTTTTCTAACCCTTTATTTTTGTACTTCATTTGTATATTTGCTCAAGGGGAGCACTTCATTGTTCAAACACTATTATTCTTATTGTTTGCTGATTCAATCAGTGGATTGAATCAGTGGAGGTTGGTATACCTCGTTACAAGCCGGAGTGCTTGTGTTGGGTTAGTTGTGAGCCCGTGAAAAACAACGTGTAGGGTTTTGTGCTGGTAAGCCCGAGTTAAAACCAGCTGGGTTCGTTGTTCACCCGGAAAACAACAAGTTTGAGTTGTGAGCTTGGAAAACAACTCGGCTGTAATCTAGAGAGATTATAGTGTGGACCCAAGTGAATCTTGGGAGTGGACGTAGGTGTTGATTGCACCGAACCACTATAAAATTATCTTGTGTTTGCCGTGCTATATTTTCTCTTTCTCTATCTCTCTTTATTTGCTTGTGTATTGATTTTAGTTAGCCTCTCACTTGCACATCTTGCTAACTAATCAATTAAAGTTAAAAAGTCTTAAATTTTTAAGAACCCAATTCACCCCCCCCCCCCCTCTTGGGTTGCCATCTGGGCCAACAAAAGTATCAATCACTTTCAGTCAGAAAAGCCACTAAGGCCCAAAATGTCATTAACAGAATTTAATGACTTTGGCTAAATAAGCATCAAAAGGTGATTACCTGCCATAAAGTATCAATCACTTCGAATCAGAAAAGCCACAAAGGCCCAAAAAGTCATTAGCAGAATTTAATGACTCTGGCTAAATAAGCATCAAAAGATAATTATCTGCCATAAAGTATCAATCACTTCGAGTCAGAAAAGCCACTAAGGCCCAAAAAGTCATCAATAGAATTTAATGACTCTGGCTAAATGAGCATTAACAGCCAATTATTTCTGAAAAAACACTGATGATGTCGGAACAATGGATGCGGATCTAATCTGACCAGCTCTGACATTCTATCTGTAAGAATGCTGACACATCATGATATTCTGACTTTAGCAAAGAAAAATGCCGATAAAAGGGAGGTAAGAGCAAATAGAAAGGGGGATTTTTTCTTAAGCTTGAAACAACCCGCTTCTTCCACACACATATCTTCTTCTCAAAAAATAGCGGCTATGGTCCTGGTTGCTAACTTGAGCGTCGGAGGATCCTAACTGGAATCTCCAGTTACGGGACTTCTTGCAGGACTCTGAAGACGAAGGAGTGATCCCAGTGCATCCCCGGAGTGACAACTGACGCTCAAGGATGCTAGCTCAAAGTGACCGAACATCAATAGATTGGCGCGCCAGGTAGGCGGGTTCGGCAAGTGAAAGAGCTTGCCCTTCTTCAGGTCCTTTCTTCAAGTCTTGATGGAGCCAACACATGTTCAGGAAGCTTCTTTCAGTTCCACTGAGGGGCATCCCATTCGGATGAACCCATTGGAAGCTGATTTTCCTATTTCTTTATCACCATCGATATCGGCCACCCCACATGAGCAGCTAGCTAATCTCACTCAACAAGTTAAGCCCTCATTGGGGTGGTCTATGAGTTACAGGAATAGCAACCTGCCACCACACATCGACAAGCCAGATTTCCTATATTACCACAGACTGCTGCCCCGACTAGTCAATAGTCAGCACACAGAAGGTCCTTCTAGAAGGAATGCCCTCATCGCCAAGTTCCATCTAGGCATCATCACCAAGGAAGCCTCAAGAGGTCTCGGTCTCCTACTCTCCACTCTGGTGGTTATAAGCACCGACGAGGGAAGGAACCCCAAGGTTCATATCATCGCCATCCTCGTTATCCTACCTTTTCATTATCCGAATCGGCAGGCGAGGATATCAATGACGGATGGAGAGACGCTTGGAGGAGTAGCACCGGCGCCTGGAGGAGCTTAGCCAAAAGTTTCATGATCATTCGGGGGTGGAATATGATACTCATCCCCCTCTCACCTGCCAAGTCATGGAGGAGCGCATACCTCATCGATTCCGTCTCCCTCAACTAGACCCATATGATGGTACCACTGACCCACTGGACCATCTGGAAAGCTATAAATCTCTTATGCAAGTCTAAGGAGCCACAGATGCCTTATTATGTATTGCCTTTTCTGCTACTCTCCGAAAGGCCGCCCGTGCCTGGTACTTCAAGCTGCTCCCGCGCAGCATCGACTCTTCTCAGCAACTGAAGGCCTTTTTGGCATAGTTCGATGCATGCCGCAAAATTTCTCGGGTGGCAGACAACCTCTTCTCCATCCAGCAAAAGGAAGGCGAGTTACTGAAAGACTTTATAGCCCAGTTCAAAGCGGCGGCCCTTGAGGTATATCATTTGGATGATGCTGTGGCCACTTTGGCCTTGAAGCAGGGGCTCCGTCCCTCTCGCTTCACTTATTCTCTAGATAAAAGACTGCCCAGCTCTTATGCTGAGCTCCTAGACTGGGTGCACAAGTATATCCATGCTGATGAGGCTGACCATACCCGAATGGATGCTGACATAATGGCCGGCAAAAAATTGGTCCGAGAAGCACCAAGCAGACTTCTTCCTAAGAAGCCCGAACCCCCACGCTGGCCAAATAATCGGCGCCAGAACTTGTCTGCTAAGGAAGGGAGCTATACACCTCTCCTCGCCCCAAGATCTCATATTCTTATGGAGATGAAGGTGAACCTTATCTCCGGTGCCCTCCTTTGCTAAGGGCAGGTGTCGCCCATGACCGGAGCCGCTACTGTCGTTTCCACAGAGACTATGGTCACGACACCAATGAGTGCCGCAATTTGAAGCACGCCATTGAAGAACTCATTCAACAAGGCTACCTCAGAAAGTTTATTAAGAAGGGAGCCCCGGTCACCCCACCTTTGATGGGGCTCCCACCTGCTCAGGCCGGCATTGACAATATTCCAACGAAGCGGACAGTGGGCATGCTTTCATGGGGAGCGGCTTCATCTTCCAAGAGACAAAGGGGAAATGAGGGGATAGAGGATGTAAATCCCTATTTTTGAAATGGAGTTAGGGGGAAAGGGTCATTCTAACGATGATAGCGTAGTCGTCTCCATGACGATCACTAAGCATCCTGTAAAAAGAATACTTGTAGATAGTAGAAGCTCGGCAAACATACTTACTTATGATGCTTTTGTTCGTATGGGTCTATCCCCTGATTCTTTGCTACCTGTGGCCACACCCCTTGTCAGCTTCACGGGGGATTCAGTCAAAGTGGAGGGCGATATCATCTTGCCAGTCACAGCGGGATCACCATCCTATTAAAGCACAGTCCTAATGAGGTTCCTGATGGCCCGAGTGCCGTTGGCATACAACGCCATCCTTGGTCGACTAGGTTTGAACCTCCTGGATGCAGTTATATCCACCAGGCATCGGGTGGTGAGGTTCCCTACTGACCAAGGAGTCGGTGAGATATACGGGAGCAGAACCTCATAAAACTATGCTATCACATGACCCCTAGCCCTCAAAAGATGATGGCTCCCTCTACCCTAGTATTGTTCGACCCCAGGGAGTCTGAAAGAAGAGGAGAATCAGCTGAGTGTCTGCTATCTTACCCATTGGGGGACGATCCTGCAAAAACTATGCAAATCGGGGAACTTCTTCCTTTGGAGATGAAAAATGAACTCCTTGCTTTCTTGTAGGCTAACTCAGATATTTTCACATTGTCCGCCTCGGACATGCCTGGCATTCCTTCGGAGGTGATAACTCACAAACTCAACATTGATGCCAAGTGTCGACCCATTCGCCAAAAGAAAAGAAGCTTTGCCCCTGAGTGACAAAGGGCTATAGACGAAGAAGTCAATAAATTGCTAGCTGCCGACCACATTCAAGAGGCTCAGTATCCCAGTTGGTTAGCCAATGTGGTTATGGTCCGAAAGGCAAGTGGAAGTTGACGAATCTACATTGACTTTACTGATCTTAACAAGGCATGTCCCAAAGACAGTTTCCCTCTGCCACGGATTGACCAGCTGATGGACTCCACCTCTGGCCATGAGTTTCTGAGTTTTATGGATGCCTTCTCTGGGTATAACCAAATAAAGATGGACCCGGTGGATGAAGAAAACACTTCTTTTATCATAGAGAAAGGCATTTACTGTTACAAAGTAATGCCCTTCGGACTCAAGAATGCTGGAGCCACTTACCAAAGGTTGATGAATAAGGTCTTCAAGGACCAGATCGGGCATAACATGGAGGTGTACGTGGATGATATGCTGATGAAGAGCACCCGCATCGCCAACCACGTCGCCGACTTGGAAGAAACATTTGACAATCTTCGAAGCCATCAGATCAAGCTTAATCCCCGCAAGTGCGCCTTCAGTGTTACTTCAGGGAAGTTTTTGGGTTTCTTAGTAACCCAGCAGGGAATCGAAGCAAATCCAGAAAAGATTCAGGCTATTCTCAGTATGCGGTGGCCAGCCAATAAGAAGGAAGTATAGTGGCTCACTAAAAGAATAGCTACTCTGAGCTAATTCCTATCCAGATCGGTGGAGAGGTGCTTACTCTTTTTTAAAGCCCTGAACAAAGTTAACACTTTCGAGTGGACAAACAGTTGCCAAAAAGCCTTCGAAGAATTAAAAGAGTTCTTGTCTACACCACCGTTATTATCGAAGCCTGAAGAGGGAGAGAAACTCTTTATCTATCTAGCTGCTACCTCGGAGGCAGTCGGCTCTGTTCTAGTCTGACTCGACCAAGATGGAGTGCAGAAGCCTATTTACTACACTAGCAAAGTGCTTCACGATGTGGAGGTCCGATATTCTCGAATGGAGAAGATTATCTTTGCCTTGGTTATCTCTGCTCAGCGCCTCCGACCATATTTTTAGGCACACCTAATAGCGGTGCTTATAGACCAGCCTCTCATATCTATTTTGGCTCGACCTGACACCTCAGGTTGTCTAGCAAAATGGGCTATCAAGCTGGGAGAATTTGACCTTTCATTTCAGGCTCGATCTGCCCTTAAATCCCAAGTGTTCGCAGATTTTTTAGTAGAATGCACCTGGACTGATGAGTAGGACAATGATGCCCCTAAAAAGTGCCCTATAGCTGAGGAGGATTTGGCAGAGGCCTGGATCCTCCATGTTGACGGTGCCTCCAATTCCCAGGGAAGCGGGGTAGGCCTCATCTTGGCGAGTCCAGAGGGAATGATCTTTGGGTACGCTCTTTGTTTCCTCTTCAAGGCTCCAATAATCAAGCTTGCTCGAGAGCTTGGGATAAAGCACCTTCGAGCCTTCACCGATTCCAGCTCATCTTCGGACACATCACTGGGGAATTCGAAGCTCGTGATCCTACCATGTCCTGATATTTGAGTAAAGTTAAGATGTTGATCTCCTCACTGGCTTACTTCACCATCAGCTATATTCCCAGAGGGGAGAATGCTAGAGCCGATGCATTATCAAAGTTGGCCACTTCGGCGGACGACTGCCTAGAAAGGGCGTACGTTGAGCATCTGGAGAGCCCCAGTATCGATTCCGCAGAGGAAGTTGTACCAATCATGCAGGAGCCGACTTGGATGGATGCTTACACTCGCTACCTTACTGATGGTTCTCTCCCCACTGACCCGGCAGAAGCTAGGCTGCTCAAGAGAAGGTCAACCAAGTTTGTGCTACTAGATGGTTGCCTGTACAGGAAGTCTTTCTCTCATCCTCTTCTCAAGTGCATAGGCCCGATGGACGCTGATTACATCCTCAGAGAAATCCACGAAGGCATATGCGGGAGTCATGTAGGGGGCAGGTCTCTAGCATATAAGGCTCTCCGCCAGGGATATTACTGGCTTACGTGCGCCAGGATGCCATCGAGCTGGTTCGGAAGTATGGTAGCTATCAACGGCATTCTAACATCCAGCGATAACCGACCTCACAGTTAAGTCCACTCTCCGCCCCCTGGCCCTTTGCTAAGTGGGGAATGGATATACTCGGGCCTTTCCCCTCTGCTGCTGAATAGCGAAAGTTTTTATTAGTGGCCATCGACTATTTTACTAAATGGGTTGAGGTCGAGGCATTGGCTAAAATCACTGAAGCTAAGGCAAGGACGTTCTTTTGGAAATCCATCATTTGTCGGTTTGGCTTGCCCCATACTATGATTACTGACAATGGTCGCTAGTTCGATAACTCAGCATTCAAGGCTTTTTGTGCCAAGTTAGGCATTTGCCACAGGTTTACTTCTGTCGGGTACCCCCAATCTAATGGGGAGGTGGAAGTCATGAACCACACTATCCTTCGAGGGCTTCGAACTCGGTTGGACGAGTCTAAGGGCAAATGGGTAGAGGAGCTTTCGAGTGTATTATGTGTTAGTGTATGCCCTATATCCAATTGGATTGAATGTTGTATACATTTTATGAATGCAAATCAAATAAAATGGTTTCTTTATCTATTCAGATGTCATTTATTTGATATATTTGTCTGTAAGATAAAGTCCAAAAGAATGTGAATGGTGCATATAGAATTTATAATAGAGATTACAAATTGTGAGATTCAAATGGCACGTTATGGTTCGATTCTTTAAACTTCCCTAGTCGATGTGTAGATGGGACTGGACATCATCGAACACCGTGAGACTAGCACACATTGCATATCCTCACCCTTGGGGTGAGCAGCTGATTTCACAAGCTAAAGTATGAAGATACTTGGATAGGTGTGTGGATGCTCGTTATTGTAACGATGCATTGGATGACCCGTACAGAGATCCCATATGGATATTCTATATAGTGTCGATGGTTGATCTCTAATGACGGTGGTATGAGTGATCCTTTGACTTAAGATCTTCATTGTATCTCATGTGTGGAATGTCATGCTTTGATGGCATCCAAATGTTGCTCTAGCCACGGGTGGCAAATATGGTATCGATTGGGTATGACATGAAGCACATGAAGATGGTGTTTGATCAAGACATGATTCGTCTCCCTTGATAGAAAGGGTTATATCCTACGGCCACTTAATGGATTAAATTGATTGTTAAATCCTTGCAAGGTTGAGATGAAATTCAAAATGGTTTCGAAGTTCCAATTCATATGAGTCAATTTTTCCTGAGATCAAGTAAATAAAGATCAATTACAGGGTTGATACATTTCATACCACTGATTGATTTGGGATATGTGACGAAAGGATTTGATCATATGGTAACCATTCATGGACAGGTGTTGTTGATGGTCACGTCAACAAAATCTTTAGCAGTTGGGTAGTCATGATGCTTTGCTAGAGGCTTCTCATGATCTATAATCATGTTGTTGACTTGAACAAAGAGTTGTCCAATCATTCCTAGGGTCTATGATTAGGACATGATTATTGCCAACATGTTAAAGGGCCTAATGGGTCACACGCATTAAGAAGAATTTTGAATGAATTAAAATGAGAATTAAATTAGATTTAATTCAGATAAGATGATCAATTAAATAATTGGGTGAGACCTAATTTAAAGAAGATAAAATAATAATGGATATGATCCATTATAGTAGAAGGAATGTTAAGGAGAAATTATTTGTGCATATGATGAACAAATAATTGGATACCCAAATATGACTTGATCCATGTAATAGATGGCTCTGATTATTCGGGTATGGATGGCCAATCTCAGCCATGTAAAGATGGAATCATGCCCATGGGATGAGGCATGATGAATCTCTATGATTCGATGATGAACATGTATAAATTAGGGCATATAGTTATGAGATAACCAACTCCTAATTTCAAAGGCTGAGATTGTGACACTTGGATTAATGTTACCATGAGAATGGGAGTTTCTTCTGTTTTCTTGGATTAACGTTACCATGACATTACCATGAGAATAGAACTTTCTTTTGTTTCTTTGGATTAATGTTACGATGACGTTACCATGAAAAGAGGTCTCTTCTTCTCCCTTGGAACGTTTCTTTCTCATCCTATAAATATGATTCCTTCCTCCTAGGAAGATAGAGCATGAGAAGAAAAAGATTAGATCTTTTAGATCTTTAGAGATATCTTCTGTATTTCTATAAGGGGATTCAAGAGGCGCTAGCACCCCTCTCTTCCGAAGTATATCTTCATACCTTGAAGGTCTTCATCCACTCTTCTCCGCATGGATCACCATTAGAGGCCGGACACATGGACAGCTAGTGGCAGAGGATTTACTGGCTTCATCCTTTTCTGCATCGATAAAGGACTCAGGTATAAATAATATAATACTTTAGATTTTATTTTAGATTTAATGAATCTGTTCCTAAGGATTCTAGGCATCTGAAAATTTTATATTATATCTTCTTGTATATTTTCATGAATTTGATTCATATTTAGAATACATAATTCCCATTAGTTGTATCAGAGCCACCTTAGGTTACAGATTCATTAATTTGATAGGATACTTGAGTCAATATGATTCATAATATAAGTTTTTATTATGCTTAAAATCATGAAGAGTTTTCATATGTTGATAATAAATCTAAAATATAATAAAATATTTATTATTTGATGATAAATAATATTATTTAGATTTATGCATATTCATTATCATGTTAAAATAGAGTACTTTGATATGTGATATCAGAGATAAAGATTTATTATATGATAATAAATAATAATTAATTTAGATTATGTGTCATGTTAAATTAGTAATTATTATTTATGCATGATAGATACTATATGCTGAAATCATAGAAATCATGTTTAGGATTTAATTTTAACATGATTACTGATATGATTAAGATCTAATATTCTTATGATAATGAACATTGAAAACTTAGTTTGGATATTTGGATCAAGATAAGATTGTGATTAAATGTAATCATATGAAATTTAAAATTTTATATTTTGAATCTAAAATCTTATCATGACAAGAATATGATTAGGGTTTGTTAGAGACACTAATATTTACATGGGATGTGAAACCAACATGTCGTAACATGTAATTAAATGATAAGAAAATTTAAAAAATTAAATTGAGAATTCTTATCATAATATCATAGCTAGATCACTATCTATCGTTACCATAAAATGTAATAGATGATAAAGATTTAGAAAACTTAGACTTAATCATGTCATTGTTTGATCCTATGATCCCATAATTGATCTAATCAATTGGGCTTAACTACATTGGTGTCTAGAAAGGTTTGATCATGGTTTTTAATTGCTCCATTCGCTGCCTGGGAAAACCCATTCAATGGTATCAAAGGGTATGCTAAATAGGACCCCATTGATCAGCTGATCTGGCCATTGTTAAGAAAAGCTCTTAATTGATTAAATCAATTAAGGTTAATCAGGATGGTAGCAATTGATTTGGTCACATAATTAGGGTTCCTAAATTAGATAGTGATCAAGATCCTAATTTGATTAGGAGTTTCAATCATAAGATTGGATCTTATGAAATTAAGGTTAATTGAGATTAATCTAAAATCTACATATAGGATATGTAACCTAGCATAGTACAAATGTTGTAGATGTAGATGGGACCTATATGCACTAAATCCCTCCATGAATATTAAGTCATAAGCCTTCCATTGTTCAATGATACAAAATTATTAGGTCATGAGATTTGTCGTGCCAAAGCCAAGGTCGAGTGTACTTATGAGGAGTTGATTGTGGAATAATGGGTTGACTTAATTAGATTAGCTGGCATAATTGGCCAAGGTCAGGGTCAGTCTAATCTAGAGGCAAACTTTAGGGTGATCACATATGGATGTAATTGACAAGGCAATGTCTTCTAAATGATCTAGGAGTCACATTAGATGTGATTGATGATAATCTACCAAATTTGGCTTATCGAGATTTGTTGTGCCAAAGCCAAGGTCAAGGTAATTCAAATGAGGATCCTAGCCCACTAAGGAAATTGAATGCCAATTTCTCGAGATTAATAGAGAGGGCTATTAACCTTGATAAAATAGTGGGAGAAACCAACTTAATTAAAAATCTAGAATTACCATAATAAGTTGGTGATTAGTATTCATAGTAATTGACTCTTTCTAATTTTATGTAGGTTATCAAGGAAACCATGAGTGTAAACATCAACCTTAGGAATATTTTAGAATCCAACAATTTGACTGGACTCAACTTCCCTGATTGGCTAAGGAATGTAAGGATTGTTCCTCGATCTGAAAAAATTCTTTTTGTCCTAGATGAGGTTGCACCGAAGGTCCCACCAGCGGATGCTCCGACTGAGGTTTATGTGGCATACAACCCGTATAAAGATGCTAAAGATATGGCCACATGTTTGATGTTGGCCTCGATGTCACCTGATCTTCAGAAACAACATGAGCATATGAATGCTCAGGAGATTTTGATGCACTTTCAAGAGTTGTTTGGTGCACAGTCTCGATATGAGAGTTTCAAACTTCTAAAGAGTTGTTTCAGTGCAAAATGACTGAGGATTCATCAGTGGGTGCCCACATACTAAAAATGATCAATCTGATTGAGAAGTTGGCATGATTGGGTTTTGTGATGGATCATAAACTAAGTATTAACTTGGTTCTACAGTCATTACCTCCCAGCTATTCGCAGTTTGTTCTTAATTTCAACATGAACAAGCTAGAGACATCTCTACCTGAGCTCGTGAATACGCTAACGAATGCCAAGCCCAACATTAAGAAAGAAAAGGGGCAGGTTATGGTTGTGAAGTCCTCTGGCGCTCGTAAGAAGCGGCCAAAGAAGAATAAGGTCCAAAAGGCCAAGGCGACTAAACCAAATAAGGGCATTAAGAAAAATAAAGTAGCCAAGGGAAGTGTCACTTCTGTGGCAAGGAAGGCACTGGAAGCGAAACTGCAAGGCTTATCTGGCTAGCCTGAAAGAAAAGAAATATATAGATGCTTCTACATCAGGTATATTTATGATTGAGATATTTTCTTCTGTTACTTTTTATTCCACTTGGGTATTGGATACCGGTTGTGGATCTCATATTATATTAATATGCAGATGATAAGAAGTAGTAGAAAGCTGAAAAAAGATGAAGTAATCCTGTGCATGAGAAATGGAGCAAAGGTTGCTGGTTTAGCTATAGATCTTGTTCTTTGTCTTTGCCATTGGGCTTATAATGGAGCTTAATAATTGTTACTATGTTCCAAACATAACAAAGAATATTATTTCCGTTTCATGTCTTGTAAATGATGGATATACATTTGAAATTGGAAATAAAGGAATTTTAATTTTTAAAAATAAAATGTTCTTTGTTTCTACTGAAATGTTCAACGGGATTTATGTTTTGAATTTATAATGCCCTATTCTCAATGTAGAAACTAAGAAATTAAAATCAAATAATTCTAAGAACTCATTCCTATGGCACTGTCGTTTAGGCCATGTAAATAAAACATGTTTAACCAAGTTACATAAGGATGGCTACTTGGACTCATTCGATTGGGAATCGTTTAAGGAATGTGAGTCGTGCTTACGCGGCAAATGACTAAGTCATCCTTTACTAAAAGGGTAAGCGAGCAACTGAATGTTTAGGACTAGTACATTCGATGTATGTGGTCCTATCAATATTCAGGCAATATGAGGTTTTTCTTACTTCATCATATTTATAGATGACCATAGCAGGTATGGTTATGTATATCTGATAAGCACAAATCTGAAGCCTTTGAAAAGTTCAAAGAATTCAGATCCGAGGTAGAAAAATAAAGTGGCAAAAGTATTAAGATATTTCGATCAAATCGAGGTGAGAATACTTAAGCCATGAGTTCTTAGAATATTTGAAGGAGAATGAAATTCTCTCTAGTGGACTCCTCTTGGTACACCATAGCATAATGGTGTATCAGAAAGGAGAAATCATACATTATTAGATATGGTGCGATCAATGATGAGCCTTGCAAATCTTCCAAAAATGTTTTGGGTTATGCCCTACACACAGCGAATACACTCTAAATTGAGTTCCATCTAAGTCGGTCAGCTCCACTCCCTATGAGATATGGTGTGGAAAGAAACCAACCCTTAGTCATCTAAGGATTTGGGGTTGCTACGCTTATGTAAAGCGTAATGAGTCGGACAAGCTGGGAGCTAGTCCGACAAGTGTAATTTTATGGGGTATCCTAAAGAAATAAAGGATACTACTTCTACCACCCACTCGAGCAAAAGTTTTTGTCTTAAGGCATGCCATATTCCTAGAGAATGAGATTTTTCTAAGAAATGGCAGTGGGAGAAATATTGAGATTAGTGAAACTCAAGAACCACAAATTGACACAGACCGATTAGATGACATGGAAAAAATGTCAAATGCAGTGGGAGTTGAGCAGGAGACTCAACTCACATTCAGGCAACATTTACGTGAGCCTCTATCAGAAATGATGGAGCAATGGTAGCTCCAAGTACACATCAGCTACGTAGGTCTAGTAGAACACATCATATTCCTAAGAGATATGGATTTCTTATAGAAGATGATGAGCCTACTAACTACGAGGAAGCAATTTATGACATTGACTCCAAGAGATGGCTTGAAGCCATGAAGTCTAAAATGGACTCCATGTACGACAACCAAGTATGGACTTTGGTTGATCCACCTGAAGGATAAAACCCATTGGTGCAAATGGGTCTTCAAGAAGAAGACAGACATGGATGGTAATGTGATTACCTATAAGGCGAGGCTAGTTGCAAAAGGTTACAAGCAAAGGCAAGGTGTTGACTTTGATGAAACCTTTTCTTCTGTAGCCATGCTTAAGTCCATAAGGATTTTGCTTGCGATTGCAGCCTATTACGATTATGAGATATGGCAAATGGATGTCAAGACCGCCTTCCTAAATGGTGATTTAGTGGAGGATGTGTATATGACACAACCTGAGGGTTTTGAGTCCATTGATTTTCAAAAGGTATGCAAGCTGCAAAGGTCCATTTATGGACTTAAGCAAGCCTCTAGAAGTTGGAACATCCGTTTTGATGAAACAATCAAAAAGTTTGATTTTATCAAAAATGAGGATGATCCATGTGTGTACAAGAAGGTTAGTGGGAGTGTTATTATTTTCTGATATTATATGTAGATGACATATTATTGATAGGAAACAATGTATCCTTGCTGCAAGAAGTGAAGGAATGGTTGTCCAGCAAGTTCTCCATGAAAGATTTGGGAGAAGCAGCCTACATACTGGGTATTAAGATCTATAGAGATAGATTTAGGAGGTTGCTTGGATTGTCCCAATCAACGTACATAGATAAAGTGCTAAAACGGTTTAGCATGGAGGAATCCAAGAAGGGATTCCTGCCGGTATGCATGGATACATCTCTCCAAGGACATGAGTCCTAAGACCCAAATGGAGAGAGAGCACATGAATAGGATTCCATATGCCTCAGCAATCGGATCCATCATGTATGCGATGCTATGTACGAGACTGATGTTTCTTATGCATTGAGTATCACTAGTAGATACCAGGCAAACCCTGGTGAGAAACATTGGATGGCTATCAAGAATATCCTTAAGTACTTACGAAGGACTAAGGATATGTTCTTGGTTTATGGAGGACCCAAACTCATAGTTCAGGGTTATACAGATTCTAGTTTTCAGTCTGATAAAGATGATTATAAATCTCAATCAGACTATGTCTTTACACTCAATGGCGGTGCAGTCAGCTGAAAAGTTTCAAGCAGGAGACGACTGCCGACTCTACGACCGAAGCTGAGTACATCGCAGCATCAGATGCAGCCAAAAAAGCGTTTGGATCAAAAAGTTCATCACTGAACTTGGTGTGGTTCCAAGCATTGCTGATCCAGTACATTTGTATTGTACAACAATGGAGCTATTGTGCAAGCTAAGGAGCCAAGGTCTCATCAGAGGTCCAAACATGTACTCAGAGATACCATATAATTAGAGAGATTATTGTAAAAATAATGTAAAAATAGAATGAGTCCCACTGAGGATAATGTAGCTGATCCGTTCACTAAAGCCTGCCGCAGCTAAAGCATGATAATCATGTTAAGTCACTCGGTATTAAATACATGGGTGAATGGCTCTAGTGCAAGTAGAAGATTATTAGTGTATGCCCTAGATCCAATTGGATTGAATGCTATATACATTCTATGAATACAAATCAAATAAAATGGTTTCTTTACTATCAGATATCTTTTATTTGATATATTTTTCTGTGAGATAAAGTCCAAAAGAATGTGAACCGTGCATATGGAATTGTAATAGAGATTACAAATTGTGAGATTCAAATTACAAGTTATGGTTTAATTCTTTAAACTTCCCTAGTCGATGTGTAGATGGGACTGGACACCATCGAACACCGTGAGACTGTACACATTGCATATCCTTACCCTTGGGGTGAGCAGCTGATTTCACAAGCCGAAGTATGAAGATACTTGGATAGGTGTATGGATGCTCGTTATTGTAACGATGCATTGGATGATCCGTACAGAGATCTCATATGGATATTCTATATAGTGTCGATGGTTGATCTCTAATGATGGTGGTATGAGTGATCCTTTGACTTGAGATCTTCATTGCATCTCATGTATCGAATGTCATGCTTTGATGGCATCCAAACGTCGCTCTAGTCACGGGTGGCAAATATGGTGTCGATTGGGTATGACATGAAGCACATGAAGATGGTGTTTGATCAAGATAGGATTCGTTCCCTTGATAGAAAGGGTTATATCCCACGGCCTTGATGGATTAAATTGATTGTTAAATCCTTGCAAGGTTGAGTTGGAATTCGAAATGGTTTCGAAGTTCTAATTCATATGAGTCAATTTTTCTGAGATCAAGTAAACAAAGATCAATTACAGATTGACACATTCCATACCACTGATTGATCTGGATATGTGATGAAAGGATTTGATCATATGGTAACCGTTCATGGACAGGTGTTGTTGATGGTCACGTCAACAAAATCTTTAGCAGTTGGGTGCTTATGATGCTTTGCTAGAGCCTCTCATGATCTATAATCATGTTGTTGACTTGGACAAAGAGTTGTCCAATCATTCCTAGGGTCTATGATTAGGACATGATTATTGCCAACATGTTAAAGGGCCTAATGGTCACACGCATTAAGAAGAATTTTGGATGAATTAAAATAAGAATTAAATTAGATTTAATTCAGATAAGATGATCAATTAAATAATTGGGTGAGACCCAATTTAAAGAAGATAAAATAATAATGGATATGATCCATTATAGTAGAAGGAATGTTAAGAAGAAATTATTTGTGCATATGATGAACAAATAATTGATACCCAAATATGACTTGATCCATGTGATGGATGGCTCTGATTATTCGGGTATGGATGGCCAATTCAGCCATGTAAAGATGGAATTATGCCCATGGGATGAGCATGATGAATCTCTACGGTTCGATGATGAACACGTACAAATTGGGGCATGTAGTTATGAGATAACCAACTCCTAATTTCAAAGGCTGAGATTGTGACACTTGGATTAATGTTACCATGAGAATGAGTTTCTTCTGTTTCCTTGGATTAACGTTACCATGATTACCATGAGAATGAGAGTTTCTTCTATTTCTTTGGATTAACATTACCATGACATTACAATGAAAAGAGGTCTCTTCTTCTCCTTGGAACGTTTCTTTCTCACCCTATAAATATGGTTCCTTCCTCCTAGGAAGATAGAGCATAAGAAGAAAAAGATTAGATCTTTTAGATCTTTAGAGATATCTTCTGTATTTCTATAAGGGGATTCAAGAGGCGCTAGCACCCTCTCTCCCAAAGTATCATCTTCATACCTTGAAGGTCTCCATCCACTCTTCTCTGCCTCTCTCGAAGTATCATCTTCATACCTTGAAGGTCTTCATACACTCTTCTCCGCGTGGATCCTCACATGGACGGCTAGTGGCAGAGGATTCACCGGCTTCATCCTTTTCTATATCGATAAAGGACTCAGGTATGAATAAATCTAATACTTTAGATTTTATTTGAGATTTAATGAATATGTTCATAAGGATCTTGGGCATCTAAAAATTTTATATTATATCTTCTTGTATATTTTCATGAATTTGATTCATATTTAGAATACATAATTTTCATCATTATGGGCATATCACACAACTCCCAGAGCCCCTATGGGAGAGACTCCTTTCACCCTCATCTTCGGATCCGAAGCGATCATCCTAGTGGAGATCGGCCTTCCTAGCACCCGAGTAGAAATGTATAAAGAGGACGATAACCCTGATCAGTTGAGAGCTAATCTGGACTTCATCGACGAAACCCGAGACCTTGCATGGCTTAGGATGGCCACCTTCCGCCAGCGGGCTGAGAAATATTATAATGCCCGGGTCTGCCCTAAGACGTTCCGCCCCAGAGACCTGATTCTTAGAAAAGCTGAGGTGTCCAAGCCAACCAAAGGAGGCAACCTATCGCCAAACTTGGAAGGACCATATCGAGTCGTAAAGGCATTTTCACAAGGAGCTTACAAACTGAAAGGATGGATGGACAACCGATTCCACGCACTTGGAACGCCGATAATCTCCGCTGATACTACCAGTGAAAAATGTATTAAGCGAATGATTATAGAAAAACTAGTTTTCAAATTTTATTGTTCGATCTAAAGTAAGGACCTCGGCAGCCCAAAGGGCACAGATACCCCGGACAGGCACGAGAAACCTCTGGAGGTTCAAGTCTTGTGTTCTAGGCAGCCCCGAGTCAAACTCCCGGGCCAGCACGAGAAACCCCCGTAAAAGTTTTTCAAAAGGATCTCGGCGACCCGAAAGGTATAGATACCCCGGATCGGCGCGAGAAACCTCTGGAGGTGCAAGTCTTGTGTTCTAGGTGGCCCTGAGTCAAACTCCCGAGCCCGCGCGAGAAACCCCCATGAAAGTTTTTCAAAAGGACCTCGGCAGCCCGAAGGGCACAAACACCTCAGACCGGTGCGAGAAATCTCTAGAGGTTCAAGTCTTGTGTTCTAGGCGGCCCCAAGTCAAACTCCCGGGCCGGCGCAAGAAACCCCTGTGAAAGTTTTGCAAAAGGACCTCGACGGCCCAATGGGCAAAGACACCTCGGACCGGCGCGAAAAACCTTCGAAGGTTCAAGTCTTGTGTTCTAGGCGGCCTCGAGTCAAACTCCCGGGCTGGCGCAAGAAATCCCTGTGGAAGTTTTTTAAAAGGACCTCGGTGGCCCAAAGGGCACAGACACCCCGGACCGGCGCAAGAAACCTCCGGAGGTTCAAGTCTTATGTTCTAGGCAGCCCCAAGTCAAACTCCCGGGCCAGTGAAAGAAACCCCTGTGGAAGTTTTTCAAAAGGACTCGACGGCCCAAAGGGCACAGGCACCCCAGACCGGCACGAGAAACCTCCGGAGGCTCAAGTATTGTGTTTTAGATGGCCCCGAGTCAAACTCCCGGACCGGCATGAGAAACCCCCATGGAAGTTTTTCAAAATGACCTCGGTGGCCCAAAGGGCACAGACACCTCGGACTGGTGCGAGAAACCTCTGGAGGTTCAAGTCTTGTGTTCTAGGCGGCCCTAAGTCAAACTCCCAGGCCGGCACGAGAAATCTCCGTGAAAGTTTTTCAAAAGGACCTCGGCGGCCCAAATGGCATAGACACCCCAGACCGGCGTGAGAAACCTCCGGAGGTTCAAGTCTTGTGTTCTAGGCAGCCCCGAGTCAAACTCTCAGGCCGGTGCGAGAAACCCCCATGGAAGTTTTTCAAAAGGACCTCGGCGGCCCAAAGGGCACAGACACCCCGGACCAGCGCGAGAAACTTCCAAAGGTTCAAGTCTTGTGTTCTAGGCGGCCCCGAGGCAAACTCCTGGGCCGGTGCGAGAAACCTCTGTGGAAGTTTTTCAAAAGGACCTCAGTGGCCAAAAGGGCACAGACACCCCGGATCGACGCAAGAAACCTTCGGAGGTTCAAGTCTTGTGTTCTAGGCGGCCCCGAATCAAACTCCTGGGCCGGCATGAGAAACCCCCATGGAAGTTTTTCAAAAAGACCTTGGTGGCCCAAAGGGCACAGACACCCCGGACCGGCACGAGAAACCTCCGGAGGTTCAAGTCTTATGTTCTAGATGGCCCCGAGTCAAACTCTCGAACCGGCGCGAGAAACTCCCGTGGAAGTTCTTCAAAAAGACCTCGGTAGCCCAAAGGGCACAGACCCCCGGACTGGTACAAAAAACCTCCGGAGGTTCAAATCTTGTGTTCTAAGCGGCCTCGAGTCAAACTCCCGGGCTGGTGCGAAAAACCCCTGTGGAAGTTTTTCAAAAGGACCTCGGTGGCCCAAAGGGCACAGACACCCCGGACCGACGTGAGAAACTCCGGAGGTTCAAGTCTTGTGTTCTAGGCAGCCCCGAGTCAAACTCCCGGGCCGGCACGAGAAACCCCCATGGAAGTTTTTCAAAAGGACCTCGGCGGCCCAAAGGGCACAGACACCTCGGACCGGCGCGAGAAACCTCCGAAGGTTCAAGTCTTGTGTTCTAGGTGGCCCCGAGTCAAACTCTCGGGTCAGCACGAGAAACCCCTATGGAAGTTTTTTAAAAGGACCTCGGCGGCCCAAAGGGCATAGACACCCCAAACCGGCACGAGAAATCTTCGGAGGTTCAAGTCTTATGATCTAGGCGGCCCCGAGTCAAACTCCTGGGTCGGCGTGGGAAGTCCCCCGTGTAATTCTCATGTTTCGAACAATTTAGGACAACATATTATCACACATACTCAAGGGAATGGGGATGTTTTGCCAAACGTCGAGGTACAGTTACCTAGAAGGTCGAAAGACTGTTGATGGGATCTGGGATCGGTGCAAAGATCAAAACAACACACAAAATTATCAAAAAGATTTTGCCATTAATGTGTTGTCATACAAAAGGCCAATTTTGGCCGCATTACAAAATATAAAAAGAACAAAAGAAAGCCAAATTCAAGGCTCGGAGGACTCCGATTTGTCCTCCACAGGCTGGATATCATTGAGGTTACCTAGCTAGTGAACTTGAAGAATCGTCTCTTTACACTTCTCGAAGCCCTTGGCATAGGCGTCAACGGCTGCTTCGCTACACTCGGCCGCGAATTCGGCGGAGCCTTTGTAAGCCTCCACAACACTTTGGGCTCGCTGGTCGGCAGCACTGACCTTGATCATGGCTTCAGCCTGAGCAGCCGTTACACTATCCTTGGCCTGAACTTCGGTGACGATCAGTTTAGCCAAATTTTCTCTAACCTCCTCTTCAGCGGAGGCCAACTTCTCCTCAATGGAAGTCAGCCGCTTCTCGGCGTTGGCCAATCTCTCCTTCGTAGCTTGGGCCTCAAACTCAAGTAACTCTGCCCCCCTATCTTCTGCCGCAGCTGCTCTCTTCGGCTTGAGTTGCCCTGAGAAGAGCACTCTCCAGCTTTTACTCAGTTGGCCCCAGCCTCAACATGGCTTCGACCAGCTTGGCATCAGCCACTTGAGCCTTTCTCTCGGCTTCTTTGACTTGGGCCTTAAGAGCCCGACCCTCTTCTTTGGCAGCCCATAGTGCATCGGACACTGCAAGCTCCCAAGCTTTGACCTCAGACAACTCCCGGGTCAGCTCATTCACCTGAGCCTTGAGAGCATCCAACTCAGGTGAGCCCTGCTTCTAGTTGCCCGAACATCCGATGCAAGCATTCCAAAGAACGAATGCACTTTTAGATGCCTGCACACACCAGAGGGTGAGAGACCAATTATAATTAACCCAAAGAAAGAGGGAGCTAGGGATCCCGTATAGTTACCTGGAGGATGGCAGTGAAGAAAGTGTCAAGGGATTGCTCCAGCGGCTGGCGTCAAAGCTTGGCTTGGAGATTGGGCAAAGTCAAGCGGCTAAGTAGACGCTCGGCTAGGCAACCCTAGCGAATTGCGTTGACCCTAGGTGGCCGACTCGAAAGACCCTCGTCGGAGGGCACCACTACCCCCTCCTGGGGCGAGCGAACATTCGAGGATCTCGCTCTCGGCTTCGGCGGGTAACGGAGATCCCTCCCTCACTGGCTCCTCTCGAATCCCGGCATGAGGGACTCCCATTGGCGGCTCCTCTTGAATCCTGGCCGAAGGAACCTCCGTTACTAACTCCTCGACAGAGGGGTCCCTCTCCCTCGCTTCCCCTGCCAATGTGACCTTGGGGGAGGAGGACGGCCGCTCTGCCCGTTTTGGCTTCTTGGGCGCCGCCCTTGTCGGGCCTCCGACAAAAAATCTGTAGAAAACCTCATCTCTGCACCATAGAAGCAGAGAGTCAAAAGACAAAAGCAAAAACAATAAAACAAACACAAACATAACAAGAAACCATGAACAAGCGGGGGCGTATGTACAAATATATGTACATAATAAACAAATAAAGAATAAAAGAAAGGATGAGGAACCGTGGCCAACAGCTGAGGAAGGTAGCGCTCACCGGATCTCGGTGAGGGTGCCCCCGGCGCTGCTAAGGCCTCACGAAGGTTGCCCTTCGACAGCAACTCTGCACAAGGAGGGACGATGGAGGACAGGAGGGCTTCGAAAAGTTCTCGGTCCCTTTCCTCTATGGCTGAATTTTTATTGGGGCTAGTGTTAGGAAAACTCCAAGACGTCTTCACCCCCTCACAATGAACATAAAAGAAATATGACTTCCACTCTTTGACCTTCGAGGGCAAGTCCAGCTTAAGAACCCTCTTGGGACGGAAAGCAAAACTCCACCATTCGCTCTTTGAGGAGTTTCTAAGTTTGTACATAGCTCGAAAAAGAGAGACCCGGGCGGGGGCACCATGGAAATGGCAAAGAACTATGAATGCATATATAATTCGGATGGAATTTGGGGTCAGTTTCGCAGGGATTAGGTTGTACCTATCTAGAAGATTTAAAAAGAAAGAATGGAGAGGAAGGCGGAGCCCACTCCTGAGGAATTCCTCATAAAGTGCGACTCTCCTCCTCGGCCACAGGTCACTTTATCACTGTGCCAAGGGGCAGACAGATAGACACTGTCAGGAATGTTATACCGGACCCTAATCCTCCTTATGTCCTAGTCTTTTAGGGTGGAACATATCCCACCTGGGCCCATGGAGGTGGATCTAGAAGGAGATACCGAACGAGGTGGTAAAGGTGGAACCCTAGGGGTCAGAGAGGGGGCCCTAGCCATTGGGGGAGGAACCTCACCTGAGGAAACCTCACCTGAGGAACCTCGCCTGAGGACGAACTAACAGCCTCAGAACGATCAGGAATAGTGATACCACCGGGTGCACAGCAGCGGGCTTCAAGAATCTCTTCTCTAGATGGTTCAACTAAAGGCCTCTTGCCCTTCCTATCGGTTTGAGGATCCATCGAAAAGAAAGGAGCACACAAGGAAAGCCAAGAAACTAACCTCGGAATAGAAGGACAGAAGCAAAAGGAAGCTCAGTGCTCAGAGGATGGACGAGAAGCAAAAGGAGCGTATAAGTGATAGAAGACAGAAAGGGGGTGGGCGGGATAATATTAATTCTTCAAATTTTGAAGACCCCGCCCATCATGAAGAGCAAAGCTGCGAACGCCGAATCGTGACCCAAGTGTCACTGGCCCATAAGTGGGGGACATTTCTGTTGGGAGAGTTAATCCCCGAGGCATGCATATTTTGAAATTTGATAACAATTATCAATGCGGAAATTTAAAGATTACATATTAATCTTTCTAACATGCATCAAGATCATATCTTTGCCTTATATTATAAGATCGTTTGATCTAAGTATTGCATATAAATTAAATAATTAAGATCATATCTTAATCTTCAAGATGAGAAGCCATACTACTCATCTTGAAGCCTGCCTTAAGATCTAAGGATCAAATCACTCACCTTAAGAACACAGTAGGTAAATCCTTTGTGCTCTACAGCCGTTCAATCGTCCGGCCTCTAGTATTGTCCACGCGAAGCCCCCGAATGATCGGATTTCTGGGAGTGCTAGCTCGTGAAAAAATAATTTTGCTGATCTTGAAATCTTCCACTTGAATCTTCCTCCAAGATCCATCAAGCTTTTGCTAACACTAAAATCACACCAGAATTTTCTGTTCTAACTCTTAGAACTATAACACTTGGTTCTAACTGTTTAGAATTTTTGATCTCTTTTGATCTTGTGTTCTGTTATTTGGTGAGGGATGTCCTCTATTTATAGTTTCATATTAGCCAGCCTATTGAATTCTAACATTTAGAATTCCGCTGTTTTTGGAAAAACCAAAGAGACATATTAAATTCACACAATTATCAATGCATGAAGAGTTGTGTGGAGTGCTCTTCCAAAGAGGCACATTAATTCACACGCTTATCAATGCATGGAGAGTTGTGTGGAGTGCTCTTCCAAAGAGGCACATTAATTCACACACTTGTTAATGCACGGAGAGTTATATGGAGTGCTCTTCCAAAGAGGCACATTAATTTACACACTTGTCAATGCACGGAGAGTTGTGTGGAGTGCTCTTCCAAAGAGGCACCTTTAGCAAAATTTATTTTTTTTGAACTTGGGAATCATTTGAAGAAGACTAAAAGTTATAAATTAAATTCTGCATGAGAATTTAATTTCTCATGAGATAAGATTTTAGTTATCTCATCATGCGAGAAAACCTTTTTCACACATGGGATTTGTATTTTTGGTTTTAAGCTAATTTAAATTTATTGGATTAAACTAATATAGATCATGGTCCTAGCCCAAATCAAATTTGGCTAATCCTGAATCTATTTAAATCCAAATCAAATCTAATTTCAAATCAACATTTGAAATTGATTAGTCCTTCTAATAGACTTAAACCAAATTGAATCTTATTCACTTGTACTTAATCCAATTGAGATAATTCAATCAATCAAATTGATTAATTAAATCATATATGATTCTCAATCGTTGATCAGCAAATAGATCATCCTAGGAAACTTCTATGCGTGTGACTCTCTAGGTTCGAACCTAAGCCGGTAGCATAGAAATAATTTTCTATACTAATCGATGTGCCCATCTAGCAATGGACCCCGACGTCCGGATAGGTCGAAGAGTTACCGAGCAAACTCCAAGAACCCTAAGAAACAGTTACCGTATAATTCATCCTCTTGACCACAAATGCTAAGGATGGCTTAAGAGCCTGTCAACTCTAAACAGCAAATCCATAAAGTGATTTTAATTTTAGTGATCATGTGACTTTCACATGAAGTGCCTTGGCCAAGGTCTTGCTAAATTGAAACACAAGCATTTCTCCTTTTAATGGGATAGGTCAAATTTTATCTTGATCCACAACTGACTACCAAAATACTTGACTGCACCCAGTAACCTTTCGTAGCTGAATTAGAAATCCAGATGGTCCGGCACCTAAGTACAATGAGTTTCTTGTAAGCCACTGGTTGTGATCTTCAGGTCTAAAGGATACTTATACCTATATCTTCTTGGATTAACTCTTGACAGTAGAGTATCCGAAAATGAGTCACGTTCGGTGAAATGTACTCCTATACTTTCACTTGAAGTCATACCAGTGTCTCTACACTCCTTAGTTAAGAGGACAACCAACAAATATGATATACAACGTCCTATAATTGATAGTACTATGGCCCTGTCATAGTATATCATTTGGTCGCGAACTCTTTTAAGGACCTTCAAAGATAAATCCTCCTTTATCGTGAAGGAAGATCCTGAGGGCTTCATTACTATTAGGAGTTTTAAGAAGATGTTCTTGTAATGAATAAACTGCCAAATAACTTTTATTAATATATCAATTTATATACAATTTACATCAGCACAATCATCAAATGATTGGCTTTAGGATACAATTCCCAACAAACTCCCACTTAGCCTAAAGCCACTCATTACAGTATCTAATACACATCTTCTATTTATAGTCATCAAACTCCTTGATGCTAAGTGCTTTAGTAAATGGGTCACCTAGGTTTTTTTTTCCATCAATCTTCTAAAGATTTATGTCACCTCGATCTACAATCTCTCGTATAAGATGAAACCGACGCAGTATGTGCTTGGTGCGCTGATGTGCTCGTTGTTCCTTTGCTTGAGCTATGGCACCAGTACTGTCACTGTACAACAGGACTGGTCCATCTATGGAAGGTGCCACTCCAAGCTCAAAGATAAACTTTCGCAGCCACACAGCTTCTTTCGCAGCATCTGATGCAGCGATGTACTCTGCCTCGCACACCGAATCTGCCACTGTATGTTGCTTGGAACTTTTCCAGCAAATAGCTCCACCATTTAGGATAAACACGAAACTCGATACACTTTTGCTATCATCATGATCTGATTGGAAACTGGAGTCAGTACATCCAACAAGTTTCAAATCAGACTCTCCATAGACTAACGACTGGTCCTTAGTATTTCTTAAATACTTAAGGATTGTCTTAACAACTTGCCAGTATTTTTCTCTTGTATCAGATTGGTATCTACTCACTACTTCTAGTGAGTATGCCACATCTGGTCTTGTACATGTCACGGTGTACATAATCGATCCTACCGCCGAAGCATATGGAATTCGACTCATACGTTCTCTTTCATTAGGAGTTGTCGAACAATCCTTCTTAGAAAGATGAATTTCATGGCCTATCGGAAGATAGCCTTTCTTGGAATTCTCCATGCTAAACCTCTTTAGCACTATGTCAATGTACGTAGATTGGGATAAACCAAGCATCCTCTTAGATCTATCTCCATAGATCTTCATCTCGAGGATGTATGATGCTTCTCCCAGATCTTTTATGGAGAATTGTGATGATAACCATATCTTTATTCCTTGTAATGCAGGGACATCATTCCCGATTAAGAGAATCTCATCCACATATAATACAAGAAATACAATAATGGAACCGTTAGCCCATTTATAAATGCAAGGTTCTTCTTTATTCTTAATAAAGCCATAAGATTTGATCACTTTATCAAATCGTATGTTCCAACTCCTAGATGCTTGCTTAAGTCCATAAATAGACTTCTGTAGCCTGCACACTTAGACTCGTCTTCAGATATAAAACCTTCAGACTGTATCATATGCACCTGTTCTTCTAAATCACCATTTAGAAAAGTGGTTTTAACATCCATTTGCCAAATCTCATAATCTAAGTGTGCTGCTATAGCTAGCATAATCCGAATGGATTTCAGCATTGCCACAGGAGAAAACGTTTCGTCATAGTCAATACCATAATGTTGACGATACCCCTTGGCAACCAGACATGCTTTATAGGTCTCAACCTTTCCATCTGCGCCTCTTTTTCTCTTGAAAACCCACTTACACCCTATGGGTTTTATCCCTTCGGGTGGGTCAACTAATGTCCATACATTATTATCCTTCATGAAATCAAGTTCGGATTTCATGGCATCAAGCCATTTATTAGAGTCAATCCTTTGCATAGCATCCATATAGGTGATCGGATCCTCGTTGTTCTCATCGAGTTCAACAAGATCATCGTTCTGGACCAAGAAACCTAAGTATCTGTCCGGTTGATGTGGTACTCTACCAGATCGCCTTAATGGTGCATCTAAAATGGGTTTTGAGTTTGATCTAATCAACTCAGATTCTAAGGGTTCACTTGTTTGTGTTGTTTCTTCTACTTGATGAACTTCCTCAAGTTCAATATTAGAGCTATTTATTCCTTCACTAAGGAACTCTTTTTCAAGAAAAACTGCTATATTACTAATGAACAACTTTTGTTCTTCAATATTGTAGAAGTAATATCCTTTAGTTTCTTTCAGATAGCCGATGAAAAAATATTTGTCAGATTTGGGTTCAAGTTTGTCTGATTTTGCACGTTTCACATAAGCTGGACACTTTCAAACTCTCAGATAGGTGATTATCGGTTTATGTCCATACCACATCTCATGTGGAATTTTTGAAACAGACTTACTTGGAACCTTATTGAGAATATGACAAGCTGATTCTAATGCATATCCCCAAAAGGATATTGGCAAGCTTGCAAAACCCATCATGGACTGAACCATGTCTAACAAAGTTTGATTCCTCCTTTCCGACACACCGTTATGTTGTGGTGTTCCTGGAGGAGTTCATTGGGAGAGAATCTCATTCTCCCTTAAATATGTCACAAAGTCATTGGAAAGGTATTCGTCTCCTCGATCTGATCGAAGGATCTTAATACATTTTTCTGTTTATTTTTCTACTTCTTTATGATATTGTTTGAACATTTCAAACGATTCAGATTTATGTCGCATAAGATAGACATAACCGAACCTAGAAAGTCGTCTGTAAAAGTAATGAAGTAGTAATATCCACCTTTGGCACAAGTGCTCATTGGTCCATATACATCAGTATGTACTAGACTTAATAGCTCTTTAGCTCTTTCACCTTTTCCAGTAAAAGATGACTTGGTCATTTTACCAAGAAGACAGGATTCACAGGTAGTTAATGATTCACAATCATCAACTCAAAGGATGCCCTCCTGTGTTAACCTATTTAATCTGTTCTTATTGATATGACCCAGCCGATGGTGCCAAAGATAAATGTCTGTGACATCAGTTGTTCTAGGGCGCTTACTTGATTTGTACACTACATTCACAGGCTGTGATAATATATAAATGCCATTAGATAAATGCTCAATCATTACAGTGACTCCATTCATAATGATATTCAAAGTAACATCCTTTATTGAAATTTCATAATGACTTTTGGCCAGAAGGCCTACAGAAATTACGTTCAATAAGAACGTTGGGCAAAATGACAATCATTTAGTATAATGACATTTCTATTGAAAACTATTTCAAGAACTCCTAATGCTAGAACTGGAACTAATCTTCCATCGCCGACATTAAGGAATCTTTCATTGTCCTCAAATCTTTTAGTGACCTGTAGTCCCTGCAATGAATTGCAAATGTTAAAAGGACTCCCGGTATCCAATACCCAGGTCTGATTATCATATACAGAAAAATTACAAGGTGTTATCATATAATTACCTTGTTGAGCAACATCTTGCCCCTTTTTCTTCTTCGGCCTGTTTGGATCAAGTATGGCAATGTAAAGGACAGTTCCTATTCCAATGCCCTTGCATCTTGCAATGAAAGCATTCAGCTTGACTTTTATCAACTTTCTTCTTCTGCATCTGACCCCTTATAGATGTCCTAGCATGTTGCATCTTTTTCTTATTCTTTTTCTTCTTCCCTTTCCAAAGGGTTGACGCCCTACCTTAGATCCTTCAAGCACATTAACCAAACCCTTAGAGAGCTGGTTATCCTTCTCAAAGTTCTGTAACAACCCCAACAAATCGTGGTAGTTGACTGCAGGCTTTGTCATTCGAAAATGAGTAAGGAAAGGTTGAAAGGATGGAGGCAAGAAATTCAGGATCGCATCTTTTCCCAACTGCTCATGTAGGGGAAAGCCGAGCTTGCTTAGCAGTTCTATCTTCTCGATCATGTACAATACATGATCAGTGATAGGAGATTCATCCCTCATTCGAGCATTAAAAATAGCACAACTAGTCTTGTGCCTTTCAACGTCGTCAGGTGTGCTGAAAGATTCATTCAACGTTTGAATGATTTCTTCTGGCTAAGCATTCTCCAATCGGCGATCGAATTCATCGTTCATTGCTGCTAGCATGATGCAATGTACGCTAGTTCTATCATTGAGCCACTTATGATAAGTGTCTTTCTCAGAACTTTGTGTGTTTGCATCAGGTATCTTTGGTGCAGGATTATTAAGAATATATAGAATCCTCTCATGCTCAAGGACGATCTTAAGTTTTCTAAACCAGCTATTGAAATTTGAACCATTCAACTTGTCACTATCCAATAGGGACCTTAATGATAAATTAGTGGCCATTTTCTGCATAAGAAAAACTAAAGTTTATTTGTATATAAATTGATTCAGTCTAAAGACTTGGACTTTAGTCTAAAGATTCTCCCACTATTTTGTTTAAATTGGCAGCCTCTACACCCCAATTCGAAGAATTATTCTTAATTCTTTAGCAGGCACTAAGATCTACATAGACTACATACAGGCCCAAGTGAAGCTTGGCCAACCCATATGCATCTAAGAGTAGGTTCAAAACCAATTGTTTCCCAAATAATTCTTAGTGTTCAGTTTTTCCCCATGTACCTCTTCAGCAGGCATGGAGTGCCTCCACTGAAAGTTCTGGTTATGTCCAACCATTAAATGATATAATCAGTGTAACCTATCAATAGACAACCAAGCCCGAGTGAAGCTTGGCTCACCTAACGTCTATTTAATAGTTACGCTGACTTATCATATAATGAATGATAATTTCGATGGTTGACAAGCACCAAGCATGGAGTGCTTCCAATGATTATCAAGACATCGGACTCATTATCACCCACCTTAATGGGAGGCTATGATCTAGTTATCATATAACTATTTCATTTTAAGGACCTAATAATTTTAGAGGATTTTATAATTTGAAGACAAATTGACTAATCAAGTTCTCCCACTGAATGTATGAAATCAGTAGAATAAAATAAGATTAAGTCAGGTTAAGTGGCACCTAAATCAGTCAGACTGATTTACTTACAAGCATGGGTCAACCCGAATCAGGTAAATGATCTGAATCATAAATAGTTCACCACATTGACCAGGTGAGTGAGATCGATGGGAGGGATATGCCATTAACTCGTTAAAGACGCATCAATGAGTAGCTCCCAATTAAAAACCATTTGATCGTTGATCCTAGAGCAACTTACCAACTCACCTTGATATCATATGGTTAACCAATTCTGATTTGACCATCTAAGAGATTCATGCTCAACCACGGAGCCTAATCTACTTTCATTTGGTTTAATCAAAGAGAAGGACATGATCAACTACAACTATTGTTTGATTTAGAGCATTCTTAACCTAATCTTATTAGATTTGTTCAAATACTCTTTAGTCCAGTTGATTTAAACCTTAGGGTATAACCCTTTATGGATCCGATTTAGCTAACCCAAAAGATTAAATATATTTCATGTTTACATGTCATATATTTCAATCAAGCATCACATGTATTATGTTACTACTCATAATTCCTATATTTAGATTATATCTAAAGAGATTATGAATTAACATTTGACATTCAAATTAGACTCTCATAAATATTTGTATGTTTCATAACATAGATATCATGCCATCATATATCATATCTATGTTTTATACTAAACATGCAAATATCATGATTTTATACAACATCAATATGTATCAAATATAAAACATCTTTTGAGAGTGCGTGTAATCTATGTTTTGATGCATAAGCTCAATTTAAATTATCTTTGGATTGAGCAATAATGATAAAATAATAGCACGGCAATATGTCACAAATACCTCATTGAAGGGTAATTTGGATTTTCAATCCATCTGTGACCATATAGCCTTACGATTAGTTTAGCCATAAGTACACAATTAATAAGAACATTAATTTACATACAATAAATTAGATCAATAAGAAACCATTGCTCTGATACCATTTGTTGGGAGAGTTAATCCCCGAGGCATGCATATTTGAAATTTGATAACAATTATCAATGCGAAAATTAAATATTACATATTAATCTTTCTAACATGCATCAAGATCATATCTTTGCCTTATATTATAAGATCGTTGATCTAAGTATTGCATATAAATTAAATAATTAAGATCATATCTTAATCTTCAAGATGAGAAGTCATACTACTCATCTTGAAGCCTGCCTTAAGATCCAAGGATCAAATCACTCACCTTAAGAACAGTAGGTAAATCCTTTGTGCTCTACAGCCGTTCAATCATCCGGCCTCTAGTATTGTCCACGCGAAGCCCCCGAATGATCGGATTCCCGGGAGTGCTAGCTCGTGGAAAAACAATTTTGCTGATCTGAATTCTTCCATTTGAATCTTCCTCCAAGATTCATCAAGCTTTTGCTAACACTAAAATCACACCAGAATTTTCTGTTCTAACTCTTAGAACTATAACACTTGGTTCTAACTGTTTAGAATTTTTGATCTCTTTGATCTTGTATTCTGTTATCTGGTGAGGGATATCCTCTATTTATAGTTTCNCTCCAAGATCCACCAAGCTTTTCCTAACACTAAAATCACACCATAATTTTCTGTTCTAACTCTTAGAACTAAACTTGGTTCTAACTGTTTAGAATTTTTTTTTATCTCTTTTGATCTTGTGTTGTTATCTGGTGAGGGATGTCCTCTATTTATAGTTTCATATTAGCCAGCCTATTGAATTCTAACATTTAGAATTCTGCTGTTTTTGTGAAAACCAAAGAGACATATTAAATTCACATACTTATCAATGCATGAAGAGTTGTGTGGAGTGCTCTTCCAAAGAGGCACATTAATTCACACACTTGTCAATGCACGGAGAGTTGTGTGGAGTGCTCTTCCAAAGAGGCATATTAATTCATACACTTGTCAATGCACGAGAGTTGTGTGGAGTGCTCTTCCAAAGAGGCACATTTTAGCAAAATTTATTTTTTGAACTTGGGAATCATTTGAAGAAGACTAAAAGTTATAAATTAAATTCTGTATGAGAATTTAATTTCTCATGAGATAGATTTTAGTTATCTCATCATGCGAGAAAACCTTTTCGAGGGGTTTGGGGTTTAAGCTGATTTGAATTTATTGGACTTAACCCACATAGATCATGGTCCTAGCCCAAATCAAATTTGGCTAGTCCTGAATCTATTTAAATCCAAATCAAGTCTAATTTCAAATCAATATTTGAAATTGACTTAGTCCTTCTAATAGACTTAAACCAAATTGAATCTTATTCAATTGTACTTAACCAATTGAGATAATTCAATCAATCAAATTGATTAATTAAATCATATACGATTCTCAATCGTTGATCAGCAAATAGATCATCCTAGGAAACTTCTATGCGTGTGACTCTCTAGGTTCGAACCTAAGCCGGTAGCATAGAAACAACTTTCTATACTAATCGATGTGCCCATCTAGCAATGGAACCCGACGTCCGGATAGGTCGAAGAGTTGCCGAGCAAACTCCAAGAACCCTAAGAAACAGTTACCGTATAATTCATCCTCTTGACCACAAATGCTAAGGATGGCTTAAGAGCCTGTCAACTCTAAATAGCAAATCCATAAAGTGATTTCAACTTTAGTGATCATGTGACTTTCACATGAAGTGCCTTGGCCAAGGTCTTGCTAAATTGAAACACAAGCATTTCTCCTTTTAACGGGATAGGTCAAATTCCATCTTGATCCACAACTGACTACCACAAGTACTTGACTGCACCCAGTAACCTTTCGTAGCTGGATTAGAAATCCAGGTGGTCCGGCACCTAAGTACAATGAGTTGCTTGTAAGCCACTGGTTGTGATCTTCAGGTCTGAGGATACTTATACCTATATCTTCTCGGATTAACTCTTGACAGCAGAGTATCCGAAAATGAGTCACGTTCGGTGAAATGTACTCCTACACTTTCACCTGTATGTCATACCAGTGTCTCTACACTCCTTGGTTAAGAGGACAACCAACAAATATGATATACAACGTCCTATAATTGATAGTACTATGGCCCTGTCATAGTATATCATTTGGTCGCGAACTCTTTTAAGGACCTTCAAAGATAAATCCTCCTTTATCGTGAAGGAAGATCCTAAGGGCTTCATTACTTTCAGGAGTATTAAGAAGATGTTCTTGTAATGAATAAACTGCCAAATAACTTTTATTAATATATCAATTTATATACAATTTACATCAGCACAATCATCAAATGATTGGCTTTAGGATATAATTCCCAACAGCTTGGTCCCTATTTCCTCCGCTTGGCCCTTTGCTAAGTGGGGATGGACATTCTTGGCCCGTTTCCCCTCGCCACAGGACAGAGAAAGTCTTATTTATCGCCATTGACTACTTCACCAAGTGGGTCGAGCCGAAGTAGTTGCTCAGATAACCAAAGCTCGGGCTAAGGACTTCGTGTGGAGGTCCATTATTTGTCGCTTCGGCCTCCCACATACCATCATCACCGACAATGGTAAGCAGTTTGATAACTCTAAGTTCCGAGAGTTCTATGAGGAGCATGGAATCTGTCATCGCCTCACATCAGTCGAGCATCCTCAAGCCAATGGAGAAGCCGAAGTAACTAATCGGACACTACTTTCAAGGGATCAAGGCTTGGCTTGCCAGAGCCCGAGGCATATGGGCAGACGAACTTCACCACGTCCTATGGGCCTACGCACCACTCAGAGAGTTTCCACAGGCGAGACCCCGTTCCGAATGGCCTTTGGCATAGAAGCCGTCATCCCCATGGAGATAGGACTCCCCTCTCCACGGGTTGAAAAGCTACTCGGAGGAGGCTAAAGACGAGCAGCTCCGCACCAACCTCGACCTAGTGGAGGAAATCAGAGAGAAAGCTCGGATCAGGTAGCTACCTACCAACAAAGAGTGCTCGCTATCACGCCTCCAGAGTCAAAGAGAAATCTTTCTCGCCCGGCGATCTTGTCCTTTGGAAAGCATCCATCTCCAAACCACTGGAACAAGAAAAGCTATCTCCGAACTGGGAAGGCCCCTATCAAGTGGCGGAAGTCATCGGGCCGCACCTACAAGCTCCAGGATCTGAACGGGAAATATATTCCCAAAACATGGAATTCAGACAATCTTCGCATATCATCGTAGGGTACGCTTTTCTATAGACTTGCCTTGTTTACAGTTTTGGCATCTTGTTTCTATGGTCCGCAGCATGATCGCTACAATCATTTTTCCGAAAAGTCATAATAAAAAACAGATGTTGCTTACCAATTCTCGGCACGACCAAGCTGCCTCCTTGAGCAGGAAATCTCCATTCCTCGGCTGGGCCGAGTCCTATTCAACAAAGACTCGGTATGGCCGAGCATCCCGGTACGCCGAGGACCAAGCTAAATCTCTGTACCTTGACTGGGTCGAGTCCTATTCAACAAAGACTCGGTATGGCCAAGCACTCCCGTACGCCCGGGGGCCAAGCTAAATCTCTGTACCTCGGCTGGGCTGAGTCCTATTCAACAAAGACTCGGTATGGTCGAGCACTCCCGGTACGCCCGGGGGCCAAGCTAAATCTCCGTACCTCGGCTAGGCTTGAGTCCTAATACAAAGACTCGGTATGGCCGAGCACTCCCGGTATGCCCGAGGGCCAAGTTAAATCTTCGTACCTCGGCTAGGCCCGTTTCTATTATTCCACAAGACTCAGCATGGCCGAGCACTCCTAGCACGACTGGGAGCCAAGTGATCTGCAAGCCTTCGGCCATATTCGGGCAGCTTACAAGCCCCGGCCGGGCCAAACAGCATAAAAGTCTTGGTCGAGTTCGGGCAGCTTACAAGCCCCGGTCAAACCATCTCCAAACAGTCTTCGAACTTTGGCAGGGCCGGGCAGTGTTCCCCGTGCCATGTCGCCACCAGGTATATGCTCTATAGTTCTTAAAACCTTGTCATGCTCGAGTAGCTTCCCAAAGCCTCGTCATGCCCGAATGACTCCCAAAAGCCTTGGCCAAAGCTGAAGTACATTCTCCTATTATCAAAAGCCTTGGCCAAAGCCGAAGTGCATCTCCTATTATCAAAAGTCTCGGCCAAAGCCGAAGTGCAATCTCCTATTATCAAAGCCTCGCCAAAGCCGATGTGTATCTCTTATTATCGGAAGCCTCGGCCAAAGCCGAAGAGCATCTCTTATTAACGGAAACCTCGGCCAAGACCAAGAGATATATCAGAACCCTTGGCCAAAGCCGAACAGAATTTCTTATTAATCTTCGAAGCCTTGGACAAAGCCAAACGGCCCCGACGATTCCGTAGTAACAACAAGGCCAGTTGATTTCTCAGACATTTCAATGCAACTGATGCGTCTTATCATACATCGGCGCAAGAAAATAATCCCTCTCCCTGCCCATCAGCAGAGTTGTGCAAGTCTCTCCTCCTTAAGGAAAGACCCACTTAGCCCCTTTTTATTGGGCCCCCACCTATCTTGTGAATCGGTAAGGTCGCCCAGGCCTCCCTCTGACTTGAACAGAGACCAATACCTCCTTGAAGGGGGTCAAATGCTATAAAAATGCCTAACGAAGGCAGTGCTACTCAAGCACAGTCGAAAGTTCACGAGCCGAGCATGACTCGGTAAGCCTAAAACGAACAAGACTGCATAGTCACGCCAAAAGGGAAAAGCCTACATTTAAAAAAAAAAAGAAAAAAGAACAAAAAATTTTCTTTATTCTGTTAATCGATGAAAAATACGACCTCTGAAGAGATATTACAAGCGCACTACAGCGCAGAAGTACAAACAAATGAATTAAAAAGCAGCTCAGCCTTTGGTGTCGCTACAGCATCCAGAAATCAGAGAAATCATATGACTCCAGCTGAGTCGCTGATCCCTTGGACGGGCAAGACAAAAGACCCAAACTGGGCTGAAGACCTGTGGATGCCGATGCGAGGAAGCATCCCCCAAGCGGAGTGTTGGACTGCTAGCCACCACCCAAGCGCATAGGCAGGGAACCAGCAGACCCACACATCCCTCCTCCCTCCTCACATGGCAAAAGATTCCTCAATCGAATGAACCGAGGAATTTGGGCCGAGGGAGGAGACAAAATTCATGTAAATCATGGGGGGCACGCATGTCGTGCATTTCCTGTGATCCCCATGACCGGCAACCAAGGACACACAGAAAGTGCATACGTGCGCTCCCCATATGACCTCTGCGGACCTCTCGTGTGCTCTCCATATGACCTCCAAGAATTTCTTCCTTGAGGACTGCTTGCTCTTCAGCAGCTTCTTCATCACCCCAGCTATCTGGGATAGACCAACTTTCAAAAGAAAGCTCGATCTCTCCACTCTCAACTTCAATGAAATGGACGCCATGGAAGCCTTTGCAAGTCACAGAAAGGAAGGCCTTGGGAGATAGCCTAGCACGGCCCGCTCTTCCCATTTTATAGGCAAACAGATCGGGAGCAGTCATTAAAGCAGAAAGCCTCGGGATTCAAAACGCCCTAGCCATGCTACCACGTGGCGGTTCAGGATAAAAGAGCGCCCTTTAGAGCGCGCCAAGTGCACCCCTCAGGTCATTATGGAAGATAGAAGATCTCCCATGATCTTGAATCAAGAGCCTTAAATGTGGAAAAAACCGCCTGCAGATCTCCGAGATATGGACGAGCCTGGGAAATCCACACTGAAAAGACGTCCCCAATGAAAGCCGGATGCTTGTCGCACACGTAAAGCCAACTCGCCTTGAAAAAGATAAAGCGATGGCAGAACAATAAAAAGGCACAGAAGCCAAGTACTCCTCAATAAAGACACGCCAATATCTCCCGCTTCGGCCCAAAGCCAAACCATCTGTTATATTTCGGCCTAAGCCGAGACATCGCTTTTTGATTCGACTAAAAGCCGAGATAGTCTCCCTACTTCGGAAAAAACTGAGGTATCTCTTTTTATTCGGTAAAACCAAACGTTCCCTTATCCCCCGGTCCAAACTGGGATAGCTACCCTCGCCCCAATGCTAACAGGACATTCCTTATGCCTCGGCAAAACCGAGCGACATACTACACTCCGACTGGAACTGATGAGTTCCTCTTACCTTGGCAAAAATGGGGACACCATACCTCAGTCTCGACAAGATCACCAGAAATTCCCTAAGGGGTTGGTTCGTTCGTAAGACTCACATGATAAGAACGAACATTTCGAAGATGGCAGCGAACACGAAAGTTGCAAAAATTCTTTTCTATTCATCATAAAAAGAAAAACAAAAAGAAAAGAAAAAGACACATGAGTCCTCATTGGGGCTTATCGTCTCCACCGGGCGCTGTTGAGCTCTCCTCACGCCGCAAACTTAGCTCGGCGGTAAGAATAGCAATTTGTTGCTGGAGAGTCACCACTTGCCTTCCGGCTGACTGTTGATCCGATGAAGGAGCCCGTGCTCCTCATGGAGATGGCCAAGTATTCTTCGACCATCTTCCGGAGTCGGTCGTGCTCCGCGAGCATCAACAATAGGTCCTCCTGTCGATAGTCATCAAACGCGGCTCCTATGGGCCCCCCTCGCGGAGAGGCCTGCCCCCGTGGCTATTATCGTCATCACCTGACGCTCCAGTAGACCCCCGTTCATTTTCAGAAGCCATCCTACTATCCTAAATTTTGGGAGGTCAACAAGGGAAGTGATTAGCGATGACGTTCCCCCATCCTTATTTAAAATACCTCTGGTGGGTATTTCGATCGCCCGGGCCATCAACTCCAATGTCATGATCGCAGAAACTCACCGTGCCTCACCACCTCAGTGGACGCTCATAGGAAACGAAGAGTACTCCCCCCTCGCCGAAGAGGATCAATAAATAGCAACGAGGCACTCGAGAGACACCCCCTTCTTGGGACCAGACTCCCTTCGATCTGTCGGACTCCTTTGAATTAAATATCCTCGAAATAATGTGAAAAAGAGGAAAAAGGCAGAATAGAGACAAAGGGAATTTTTGAATTTCATTAAGGTCTTCCATAGACGGCCAACAAAGAAAAATAATAATCCAAGTAGGTCCTCGGTTATCAGGGCATGGACCCGACCTCAGGGGCATCAGCGGCCGGTGCTGAAGAAATATGGCTCGGTCCGCCCACTTCGAAAGTGGCCGATCGATGAGCCTCGGGTGCCCATGCGTCGCTTGGGTGGCTCTGCTCCTTTGACCATCCACACCTGAGTCTACAGTTGCATCAGCCCCAGGAGGGCATCTACGACAATATCCGAGACCTCCTCATATTTGGTCCCCTCTGATAGCTCGGTCCCCGGGTCTGCACGTCATGACCCTCCACCTCAAGGAAAGAGAGGTTCCATTCCGGGTGCTCCGAGATATCTTGGCTCGAACCTCCTCCACACTGAGCTGGAATGCCTCAGCACATGTCGCATCCTATTCGCCCCGAAGTAGGGCGAGTTGCCTTTCAGCCTCAGCAACCTGACTCCGAAGTGAGGCAGCTTGCTTCTTGGTCTCAGCGACATGGCCTTCAAGCTCCAAGCTCCTCCGACGACTCGACGCCAGCTCTCCTCGCAGGGTCTCTAATTGTGTTGGCCCAGATGGCAACCCAAGAGGGGGGGATGAATTGGGTTCTTAAAAATTTTAACATGTTAAAACTAAGTGCTTTGATATGAAAGTGCTTGAGTGCAATGTATAGATAAATTCTAAGCACAAATAAATGAGATATATAGAGAGAGAGACAAAGCATGTCAAACACAAAGATTTTATAGTGGTTCGGTATATCCAACACCTACGTTCACTCCCAAGCAGCACTTGGGTCCACACTATAATCCACTTGATTACAACCGAGTTGTTTACAAGCTCACAACCCAAACTTGTTATTTCCCAGGGGTCACAAAACCTAGCTGGTTTTTCTGAGCTCACCAGCACAAAACCCAATCACAAGCTATCCTTAGCTTGTACCGAGGTATACTACCTCTATTAATTCAATCCCCTGATTGAATTAGCAAACAATAATGAAAAATAGAGTTTTGAATACACAACAGCTCCTCAAATGAGTAAATATGTAATTGAATAAACAAAGGTAAGAAAAGCCTGTTTGAAGCGATTTTGATTTGACCTTTTCTTCTTTTCTTCTTTCTTCTTCTCCTTTGAAAGATTGAATCAGGCCTCAGCTCAGATTCTTCACAACAATCGCAGTTGAAAAGTTAAGGATTTTGGGGCTTTTGCTTTCTCTCTTCAAATGTTGGAAATCTCTTGGATTTGATCTTGAGAGCTTTTGGATTTCTCTTTGAATTCTCTGGGATTGATGGACTTAAGCTCAGAGTTTTTCCTTTTGATTTTTCTTTCGGATTTGGATTTTTCACAAAATATTTCTTTTTTTTTTTCATTCTTCTTCTCTCTGTTTTTCAAACGGCTGGTTCCCCCTTTTTATAGATCTCTTAATCCAAGGTTTTGATGGAAAACTAGCCATTGTGAGATGCTTGGATGTTTCTACACTCAAAGAAAAATGGCCGTTCGAGATTAGGTAGAAAAAATATTTCGTTGGAGTCCATTCTGACATTTGAAAATCCATTCCTGACAGGTTGGAGTCGGTTCTAACTTTTCATATGTCAGCTCTACGTCGGGGTGTCCAAAAATAGTAATGAGAAGTTCGTTGAGGAGTCGGCTCCGAAAAAGTTAGGTATTGACTCGGCACTTTTGGGAGTCGGCTCCAAAATCCAAGGGTGTCGGCTCCAACATTGTCCACAAAAATACATTCTCTATATCTCAGGTTGGAGTGGCTCCAGAACTGTAGGTGTCGACTCCAGAATTCTTAGGTGTCGGCTCCCAATCTCCAGGTGTCGGCTCCGAAAACTGATGCAGAAAACACTTCTCTGTATCTTAGGTTGGAGTCGGCTCCAAAACTGTAGGTGTCGACTCCAGACCATGCCGAAATTCCAGAAATGTTCTGATACACCCTGGGGTCGGCTCGTGACTGTTTGGGTGTCGACTCTAAGTTCTGAACTTTCACAATTTCTTTTAAATTTTGATTCAAAACTTATTTCATTATACCTTTTGACTGATTAAACATTTTTAATCCCTGAAACACTTATTAAATTTGTTAGAAACATAGTGAATATACTCATGTCTTTTGTTAATCATCAAAATCAATAATTGGGTCAACAATTTCTCCCTTTTTGATGATGACAAAAATATAGATATGCATGATTAAACAATAGTTTCAAATCAAATTCTCAATTTTAAGTTCTCATTAAGCTCCCCCTGAATGAGGTAGCTCCCCTTATGATTCAATTTAACATCTTCTCTCCTTTATCATTAAAACTTAATGAGCATCAAATGGTCATTTAAAGCTTGATACTCATTAAACTTATCTCATCAAAACTACTTGATACCAATTAATTAAGCTATTTGTTCCAATGCATATACAATCTTCTCTCCCCCTTTTTGTAATCAACAAAAGGTTTTAGAAAAGATTCAAATTCAATTAATCTTTCTCAAAAGAACAATCAAATTGCATTGCAAAATACAAGTAATTCATTCATTTCATTTCATCCCAAAATATAACATTACATTTCATAAAAGTAACATTTTACATCAAAAGAACTTCATTTCATCAACTTCATTACATTAAAAGTAACTTCATTTCATCAAAAGAAACTTCATAACATCAAAAGAAACTTCATTACATCAAAAGTAACTTCATTACATCAAAAAGTATCAAAATGTAGTATTAATGATTTCTAAGAAGTCTTTGCAATTCTTCTACAATTTTTTCCATTCCTTCACTTTGAGTTCTGACAAATTCTTTTAGTCTTCTATCAACGAATCCACATGCAGTAACAATTTTGTCTTGAAACTCTGCATTGCATTTGAAATAAGTCTCTGAGTCTCCTCCAATCTCTTTGAGTTCCTCAAAAATGTTCTTGAGTCATTCTTTAATGCTTTGAGGAGGATTCAAGGGTTGACTCAATTTTGTTTACTCTCTCATCCAAAGAATAAAATATTTCTCTTAAATTCATCAAACTATTGTCAATTTCAGTTTTATCTCTTCCTTGTGAGTAGCAAATAGACTTTTAAGTTATTCTAACTGAATATCAGAAAAACTAATGGATGACTGAACTAAAGTGAAAGGAGCAGGTGGAACTAAAGGTACACTCTGACTGGGTCCTGGTGAGCTGTATCTTAGATGGTCCTACCTCTGAAGGATCAGGTTCAGTAGTCTTAGCAACCCTTTCTTCAGTATGACCTTTCCTCTCTCACTGACCATCCTTCTTCACAAAGCCCATTCGATGAACAGTTGTTAAACTATAGTAATCTGTGTGCCTTAAATTCTTTTTGGGTTCATTTTCAGAAATAACAATACCCTGGCTTTGGAATACTAAAGTTAGTATCATGCCATAGGGTAAAGTGGATCTTTTCTTAGCGTCATATACTAAACCATCATACCAGCTAAATTAATTTGTTGTACAGTCAAAACACTATCCATAATTACAATGTCTCGCTCTGAGACATACTCAAATCTCCCTGTCTTGGGAAACAAGATCCGACCACAGATATTATGAAGTAATCTTAACTCAAGAGGTATTGATTTGCCCTAATTTCTTTAAATTCAGTTACTTCCCTTCCTAGCATCCTTAATAAAGCATCTGACCTCTCACTATAAATGCTTGCAGTAAGCTTAGTGACAGGAATCCCTAAAAGATTTCCTAAGATTTTGAGGTTATATGAATCCTTTTCCCTCTTACTGAACTAACTATTCCTCCATCTCCTCTAGACAGATTGAAATAAAACTCCTTGACTAAGGCTGGATAAGTAGGTAAATCAAGGGAGCATACCTTATCCCAACCTAGTTCTTTCAATTGTCGCCCAATGGTAAAACCTTCTTCCTCAAAGAAATGAAAGTCTACCTTCCTGTCCATTGTGATTACTCAGCCTGCTAAAGTGTTGATTTGAGGTGAGGAGGGGCTTGGAGCAGCGCTCGGTGTGGATGACGAGGAGAACGAAGAGCTCGGTGAAGGCTGTCTCACCGAACGCCTCACTGTCCATTTTCCAGTCGTCACCGCTCCACCAACCACGGATCCCCTACGTTTGGATGCCATTGAGTGCTAAGGAGAGGTTAATTTGAGAGATTTTGGGTTTTGGGAAGAGTTGGAGAGAGTTTGGAGGGGTTAGGAGTTGATTGAAATGAATGAGGAGTTGGCTCTGCCCTAGATAAGACAACCTGGGACCACTTGGAGTCGACTCCCGCAAAGCAAGGTATCGGCTCCAGGTCGCTAACAGTCAGCGCTCGAACTGGAGTCGGCTCCGCTAAGGCGAGTGTCGGCTCTAAGGTCTCAGACCATGAGCGACACTGACAAGGTGTCGACTCCACAAATTGGGGTGTCGACTCCACTGACAGTTTCAGAAAAAAAA
>UESW01004307.1:821591-928099 GCA_900491605.1 Calamus simplicifolius
AAAAGTCTGGAAGTCTAAGTATGGGTGCATGAGTCATCCTATCCTTAAGCTCTAGGAAGGCCTTATTAGCTGACTTAGTCCACTCAAAATTACCCTTCCTAATACAATCAGTGATGGGTGCGACGATGGTGCTAAATCCCCTAATGAATCTCCTATAAAAGGTTGCTAGGCCATGGAAGCTACGGACATCGTGGATGTTCATGGGTACCGGCCACTTACGACCGACCTAACCTTTTCAGGATCTGCTGAAACACCTTCTGGGGTTACATAAAACCTAGAAAGATAACCCTATGCGTCATAAATCACTTCTTAAGGTTTACATATAGGCTTTTCTCACTAAGGGTCTGATAGATTAATCTGAGATGGTTAAGATGGTCCTCTTTGGTCTTGCTATAAATTAATATATCATCAAAATAGACCACTAAGAATTTTCCCGTGTACTCTTTCAGGACCTGGGTCATGATTCTTGATGTGCTAGGTGCGTTTGATAGCCCAAAAGGCATCACGACCCACTCAAACAGACCATCTCTAGTCTTAAATGCAGTCTTCCACTCATCCCCTGGTCTAATTCTAACCTGATGGTAGCCACTCTTAAGGTCTATTTTGGAAAAGATAGTGGCACCCCCATCATGTCCAACATGTCATCTAGTATGGGGATAGGGAACCTATACTTGATAGTGATTTTGTTGATGGCCATACTGTCCATGCATTCTCCAGGTACCATCCTTCTTAGGGGTTAATAGTGCAGGAACTGCACAAGGACTTAAGCTCTCCCTAATGAAACCTTTCCTAAGTAATTCTCCCACTTTTTTTTGTAGTTCTTGATGCTCAGTGGGGTTCATCCTATAATGGGGAAGGTTTGGGAGGGTGGATCCTGGGATCAAGTCAATGGCATGTTGGATGTTTCTCAGAGGTGGTAACTGATCAGCAATTCTTCAGGGAAGACATCCTTAAACTCCTCTAGGATCTCAATTACTTCTGGGGGTTGTTCCTTTTGGACTGATTCATGGATCTCTTTAGTGGTCAAAATCCAAACAGGATTACCCTCAGTGATGTCCTTTTCTAATTCCTTAGCTTTAATCAGATTAACTCTTGGCTTGCTATCCTTAAGGTTGCTAGATCCTTTCTTGATTGATCCCTAGGTGGAGTTGGATGTATCACATACTTGTTCCCATTGTGTTTAAAAGAGCAGATGTTGGATCGACCAAACAAGGTGGCATCGTGATCGTAAAGCCAAGGTCGACCTAATATAATACTACTAACACCCATAGGAATTACATCGCACCAGACCTTTTCCTCATAATTTTGCAATTTGATTAGTATTTGGCATCTGGACTTGATTGGGATAGAGGTGGAATCTACCCACGAGACCTTATAGGGACTAGGATGGGGAACTATGGTCAATCCTAATGACTTAACTGTATTGGCAGAGACGACATTGACACAACTCCCGCTATCCACTATGATCTTGAGCACCTTATCCCCTATCTTAACAAAAGTATGTAGGATGTTAGTCCTACGCCAATCTTCCTGGTCCTTAGTTTGAGTCTGGGTCAAGATACATCTAACCACTCCTAGTAGGTCTTCAGACTCAAATGTTTCCTCCTCTCCATCATACTCTATCAGATGGGTATCAGCCTCATAGACCTCTCCCTCAGGCTCAACTAGGGACTCGGATTCAGTCTCAAGTAACTCATCTATATGAAGGGATCTGACTGGGCACTGGCTGATCATATGTCCCAGTTTGTTGCATCTAAAGCATTTGATCTTGTGGTTGGAATTTCTTTAGACCTCTACAGATTTGCCCTTATCCTCTCTCTGGGGTATAGGGGTACTATTATGGGATCGACTCATCTCAGTTCGGCTTGTACTTGGTCAGCTAGTGTTGGTGACTCGGGAAAGTCTGGCGGGGTCTGAGTACTGGGTAGGTCTGGGACGACTAGGATAGGCCTGGCTAGATCCTGGATATGGGCTAGGGCTCTTGGTAGCCTCTGATCTACGATAGGGTGGCCCTCTCTAAAAACGTTCATAATCCCTAGCAACTTAGTAAGCTTCTTCTAAATCATGTACCCTTTTAGGTAGAGTTCTCTTTGAATATATGCTCTCAGGCCATACCTAAACTTGGATAGGGTGACTTCCTCAGACTGAACGATATTACACCTTATGGTATACTCTTGGAATGTAGCAATGTATTCATTCATAGTTTTACTACCCTGAATTAATCCCTGCCACTGGTCCAATAGGCTCTGTTCATATGATGTGGGGACATAATTGGACCTAAGTCTAGCCTTCATGGCGTGCCAGGTGACTATGGGGTCTCTACCATCTAATAATTGCCTTCACTCTAACGTGGCCCAGTATAACCTAGCCTGTCATACTAACTTGAGCTTGACAAACTTAAACTTATGCTCTTCAGACATGTCATACCAGTCAAAGTACTGGTCCATCCCTTCCTCCAATCTAGGTAGTCCTTAGGGTCCATAAGCCATCGAAAGTAGGTGCTTCAAGTCTGATACTTCTAAGGGCTCTTTCTTCTTGGTCTACTGCCTCATGATTGGGTCTCCTAGGGAGGACATCTAGGACTGGATTAGGTCGAAGTGGTCTCCTAGGGTTTGGCCTTATGTAGAGGTCAGGCTGTTGGGCTCTCCTAGGATGAGGTGGGGTCTCATGATCAGACTCAGTGTGGGGCTCACGGGCTTCTTCTAGGATGCCCAACCTAGTTTCGACTTGATCGAACTTGGACCCTAATCTAGCCTCAGATTGCTTGATGTCTTGGTTCATTCGGGCTAGTTATTCAGTGATAATCCTTAAGTGATCATCCATGCTTTGATTAGCCATGGGTTCAGCTTGTAATGAGGTGGTGATGGACGAAAAGATGCTCCTGATCTAGTGCACATGCAAGCACAATCAAGCATACAAGACTCAGACTGATTCGGACTACGGTATGCTAGACTAGTCATCCAGAGTAAAGGATTTGGCTTAATGCAAGCCAATCTAACAGTAACTCTTCAATTGGCCAGTTGGAACAAGTGAAGGGGGGGCGGCTCATCCCGCAAATTGCAGGTGCCTAATTAGAATAACCCCAACACTCCGCTTAAGTCGTTTGACATTTGACCTCCCTTCTAGACACCAATTTCAGAGCACACGCCAGATTGATTTGTACTAGTCTCCTCAGTACACTAAACCGATTGTTGGTGTCCCTAGCCCTCTAGAGCAAATGTCAATTAAGTTGCTACTCAGTTTTAGATTAGAGGCTTGGGATCAATGGTTGTTTTGGGCCAAGGAAGGGGTCTCAATCCCTCCCTTATCTGACATCAATGAAAGTCCTTAAGGGTAATTTAATGCAGATGAGTGACATATAAAACACAAACCCTAATCCAGAAATCTATAAATAGCAATAAATCTCAGAATTTATATTTTTTTTCAAAGATCCAATTAAATCCTCAAAAATTAACAAAATCTCAAGAATTTTCATGTTTTTTTATGAGTAATCAGGCATGCAATTAATTCACAGATTGAATTAAATTTCAAAAAATAAAAAAATACATTAAATTATAAAGAATCTAGAAAAATAAATTTTTAATTTTTTGATGTATGCAGGCAGAAACAATTCAATTAACAGATGATATATAATAATAACGTGAATTAAAATTAAGTCCTAACTATGCTCTGATACCAAACTGATGCGGACCGATTCACATGCAAGTAATTTTTTTTCTTTTTTTTTAATGATTAAAGATTGTAGTGGATTATTCTTCCAAAATAATAGCCTAAGAGGGATTCAAAAAAATTCATAGTAAATCCGCACGCGAAACAGTTCCTAAAAAAATAACAAAGAAGGACCGTCGAGACTAAGAAGCCCCGGTAGGGCTTGCTCTCCTACAATAAAGTTACTAGTAGATTAGAAGGGTATACCTAGCAAGAGAGGGAAGATTAAAGTGTTGAAGGGGTTGCTCTGCCTGGCGGATGCATCCTAGATGATCAATCCTTGAGTCTACGGATCTGCGGCTAAGTATCCGCTATTCAGGATGACGATCACCCTGAATCCTAGATTCATGGCTACTGAGGGATCTGGAGACTTGGGATGTTGGCATGCGCAAGAGGAGGAAAACAAGAGCACTAGAGAACCAATTAACAAAAATCACAATAACTCAAAACTTGGATTGATTGATTAATAATAAAAGATGCATCATTCATACAAGAGGGTCTCTTTTATGGAGCAAGAGACTTGGGGCCCAAGAAAATACAGATATGGAAAGAGAAAAAGAAAAAAAGGCATCCTAATCAAATTTGGCATGAAATCTACAGCATCAGATGAGGAAGGTGATCTTCTAGATGCAATCAGCGGCAGCTGGATTCGGCATGAAATCTATGACGTCCAGATGAGGCAGGTGATCTTCTAGATATGATTGAGATGCAATCAGCGGCAGCTTAATTTGGCATGAAATCTGCAATGTTTAGATGAGGAAGGTGATCTTGGAAAGCGGTCAGATGCAATTGGTGGCAGCTTGATTTGGCATGAAATCGGCATTGGCCAGATGAGAAAATGATCATCCAAATCGGGAAGGTTGCTTGCTTGCTAGGTGGCATGTGGGCTACTTAAAGTAGGTGTGGCACCAACTTGAATTTAGCAGCTGCTCTGTCTGACTGTGATGGCCTTGTCTTCTGCTCCAATACTGATGTCTCCTCTTGTAAGCTGATGAACTTACTACAGGACTCACATTAAAATAAACTGAACTGGATATAACTCAATTTAGAATAAAATGAACTGGACAGGACTCAAAATAAACTAAACTTTATTTCCCAACTTAAGACTTGAATCATAACTAATCAGATATCCACATAGGGTTAAAAATCCTCTGCTTGATCCTGGTGCCCGCACCATATTTGGCCTCAGTACTAGCCTTCTTCAAGACATAAACTCAGATTCCATTGTAGACCGAGCTATACATGTTTGCTTAGATGATTTCCATGACACTGCTCCTCCTCTAAGGGTAAACACATATCCGCTAGTGGATTTCATCTCATCAGAGTCTGAAATCAGGTTAGCATCACAATACCCTTCTAATACTGTAGGAGTCCCACAATACATTAAACCATAGTTCATGGTTCCTTTCAAATATCTAAGCACTCTTTGTAATGCAATCCAATGATCCTTGTTAGGACATTGGGTATATCTGCTTAGTCTTCCTACAGCATAAGTAATGTCAGGTCGAGTGCAGTTCATCAAATACATAAGATTACCAATAATTTGAGGATATTTGGATTGTAAGACACCATTGCTTTTATTTTTCTTAAGCTGTAAATTAGCATTATAAGGAGTGCTCATAGGCTTACAATCAAAATGTGAAAACTTTTTCAAGGTTTTCTCAACATAATGTTCTTGTGAAAGTATGATACTATTCGACTTCTTTACAAGTCTAATTCTAAAATCATATATGCTTCTCCCATATCTTTCATATCAAAATTCAAAGTCAAGAACATTTTGGTGCTAGTAACAATATCAAAATTAGTGCCAAATACGAGCATATCGTCTATATACAAACAAATTATAACACATTCATGATTAACAACTTTAGAATAAATACATTTATCAGTACTATTAATTTGATATCCATTTGAAACTAGCACTTTATCAAACTTATCATGCCATTATTTTGGTGCTTGTTTCAAGCCATACAAAGATTTAATTAATTTACAAACTTTATGCTCATTACCAGGAAGAACACAACCCTCAGGTTGATCCATATATATTTCTTCTTCTAGGTCTTTATTAAAAAATATAGTTTTAACATCTATTTGATGAATTATCAATTTATGAATAGATGCAAGAGCAATCAAGACTCTAATAGAAGTTATTCTTGTCACAGGTGCAAAAGTATCAAAGTAGTCAATATCATTCTTTTGAGAAAAACCTTTTGCAACCAACCTTGCTTTAAATTTTTCAATAGAACCATCAGGTTTTAGTTTTTTTTAAAGATCCATTTACACCCAATAGTTTTAGCTCTATGGGGTAAACTTACTAATTCCATGTATGATTGCTCATGATGGATTCTATCTTATTATTTATAGCCTCTCTCCAAAATATAGCATCAAAGATGAAATTGCTTTAGAATAGGTTTGAGGATCATTATCAACAAGAAAAGTATAAAAATCATCTCCTAGATTGGTTTCCTTTTTGATTCTCTTGGATCTCCTTAGCTCTTGAATGTCATCAGGCTTTAAATTAGGTTCAACCACTTGTGGTCTAGAAGGTCTTTCTAAGGAGGTTTCATAGGAAAGATATATTCAAAAAATTCTGCATCTTTGGTCTCAACTATAGTATTAGGTTCCATGATATTATTTTTACTTTTAATCACTAAGAACCTATAGGCTATACTATATTTATTTGCAGGACTATTTTGAACATAACCTATGAACATACAATCAAAGGTTTTAGATCCTAAATTTCTCTTTTTAGGTTCAGGAAGCAAGACCTTAGCTAAACAGCCCCATACTTTTAAATATTTAAAACTTGGTAAATAACCATTGCATAACTTATAGGGTGTTTTATTGGTTTTCTTATAAAAAATTCTATTTTGAATAAAACAAGCAGAAAGAAGGGCTTTCCCCCATAAGTTCATGGGTGCACCAGAACTAAGGAGCAATGCATTCATCATTTCTTTAAGTGTTCTATTCTTTCTCTTAGCCACTCATTAGATTCAGATGAATAAGAAGGAGTAAATTTATGAATGATACCGTGTTGTGCACAAAAATCATTAAAAGAGTAGAATCATATTCTCCTCCTCTATCAGATCTAAGCCTTTTTATTTTTCTTGTTAATTGATTTTCAACTTCTGCCTTATATTTTAAAAATATTTCGAAGGCTTCATCTTTTGATTTTAATAGACAAACCATTGCATAATGAGAAAAATCATCGATAAAAGTAATATAGTATTTCTTTTCACTTCTAGTCATATTATATTTTAAGTCTTCTAAGTCAGAATGAATTAATTCTAACAACTCAGTTTCTCTTGTATGAATAGATTTGCAACTCCTTTTGGTTAATTTAGATTCTACACATGTTTGACATTTTTCATGATCATAAGAAGTAGACATGTTATTTAGCAAACCTAATTATTTCATTCTTTTAATATAAGAGTAATTAACATGTCCTAATCTACCATGCCAAAGATTAACAGAGTCAAGCAAGTAAGAAAAGAAAATGATGCTTTTTCATTCATAACTTCGAGTACATTTAATACAAATAGACCCTGGTTACAATATCATTTCCCAATAAAATTTTCAGATTTGGTCATGACAACTTTGTCAGACTCAAATGACACTTTCACACCATTTTTCTCAAGCAAGGCTATAGAAATCAGGTTCACATGGATGTCCAGCACATGTAGCACATCTCTAAGTGAAAGGACTTTTTCAGAAGTTAGTTTAGATTGACTTTTTCTTTGCCAATCATTGAATAAGACTTTGAGTTGCCATGAAGACTTGCTCCTCTCCTTCTGGCAGTGGGATATAGGAGGCAAATGCATTTCTATCCACATATATGACAAGTGGCTCTAGAATTCATCATCCAGTTCTTTGTATGTGCAATAATATTGGCCTCGCTAACAACCGCAACAATCACATCTTCTTCAACCATCAAGTTAGCCTTTGGTTTGGCTGAAACATCATTATTTTTTTTGAACCTGCATTGGGCAGCATGGTATCCTGGTTTCCCACAAACATAACAAGATCCCTTTTTTTTCTTAAAATTTTGATTTCTTTGAACATGAGGCTTCTTATCATATTTCTTGTAATGGTTTCTATGTTTTGGCTTAGAGGACTTATGTTTATCCTTACTAGATTCATCCTCTATTAGATTAGCTTTACCAGTCATTTTCTTAGCCTTTTTATCTTTTCTCGGGCTCTATTTTGCTCTTCAATCCTAATATGCACAATGACATCTTCAAGGGACATAGACTTTCTTTTATGCTTCAGATTATTCTTATAATCTTTTCAAGATTCAGGTAATTTTTCAATTAGGGATCCAGCAATAAAAGCATCAGGAAGAATAATATTTTTATTTTTAAGGTCATCTATGAGAACATGAAAAGCATGGATCTAGATGACACATCTTTATCTTCTGACATGGTAAAGTTAAAAAGGTTTTCTATTGCAAATTTTTGAGAACCAGTATCTTCAAGAATATATTTTCTTTTAAGGCTTTCCCAAATTCAGAGGCTGATTTAATAGGATAATAAATATCAAATAGTTCATTGGATAGAGTACTAAGAATAGTATGCCTACATATTCTGTTAGCTTTTTTTCAATTTACAAGGTCCTCCTCTTTCTCAGGTTTAGGATCAATCAAAACATATGCAATATTATGAACATCTAATATTAAAAATATTTTCTCTTGCCAACCTTTATAATGGAAACCAGTAAATTGGTCAATCTTGGATGTATCGGAAAAGGACTTGGTAGCAGTAACCATAATAGAGTCCATGTCTACTCTTAAGATTGTTGGGTAAGTTTGAGAAAAAGATAGTACCCGGATGATTTATCTATTTGAATATATTTGAGAAGATGTTGTGGCGTACACGATACTGTCCTTAAGAGTATATTCGTGCCTCTCGGAGATAATATCTTGGTGCAGAAGATCATAGCACGACTACCTTCAGGATACAATAGTAGAGTCTTCTAATAGGCGTGCATATACCAATGTCAAAAGAGATGAACAACGAGATGATTTCCTTCTCTTTGGATAAGAACGAAAGCAAAGGAATTAATCTCTGGACTGATAAGGATGAAGGAATGAATCTCTGGATAAGGATGGAATGAAAAGCATAAAATTTGAACGAGTTAAACACTGACATTGCTTCGAATATTTATAAGGAAGCAAGCATCAGTTAGAGCGATGAATCAATCCAACGGGAATGATGATTCAGTTCAAAGGTCGATCAGCATCCAATGGTTGGTCAAACAAAAATAAAAACTTATCACGTATGTAGAGACGTATAAGTCAAAAGACTGGTCAAAAAAAAAAAAAAAGACTATCCTATCGGTTGAGAACGACGTATCAGATAAAAGGACTTATCAAGTCAAAAGGTTTTTGAATATTTAAATACATTAAATTTTCAATAAAATTAGCTTTTAATCATGTTGTTAATTACTTGCACAGGAGCATTTCTTTAAACATCTAGACCATGAGCTTAGGCTACAAATGAGCATGATTAGGATTTGGACATGAGCTGGAGAACCATTCTGGGGCAGATATAGTATTGGTTTGTTATTTTTGTGCCTTGATTTCCATATTGGTGGTGGTGGAAAATATCTTTTAAAAAGAAAAGTATAATTTTAATTTTTAATTTGGATAAGTAAGAATATTTTTTTATTTTAAAAATAAAAAGACTAACTAGATTTTAAATTTATAAATTATTAAAAAAATTTATTTGGTAGTTTATATAAACTTTCATTGACTCCCAATGAATATATTTTTACTCTAATATGGAACATATTATATCTAAAAGACCCCTAATTAAAGAAATCTTCAATGCCATGAAATGTTGAGGTCACATTTCAAGGAGGGAGAAAGCTAAAAAATTTATACATAATTATATTTTAGTATCTCTCAATTTAAAGGTATAAAGGTATGTATTAATGGCATTTGGGATAAGGCAAATAAGTTTATGAATAAGGATGTAACTTACAACATTAATCTTGTTACGATCATCCACACCAATATTAATGGACCTTTATCTTTTTACTGAGACATTTTTTTTCTACATAATTATCTCTATTTGATCAAAGAAAACTATAAAGATCTTTAAAATTAAAACTTAAAAATAATTAACGAAGGATATCAAAATTGTGAGGTCTAATTAGAGTTGTAAGTATTATGGCAAACATAATATAATAGTGCAGCAAATGAAATAATTTGTCGAATACTTATAGAAAAATAGGATTGTAGCCCCATATACCATTTTTGATAGTCTTGATTAAAACGATATAAGTATAATTACACTTTAAGGATATGATGAGGTATATGATATTAAGTTTAATTTTTTTGCGTTTCTTTTGGATGAGACAATTAAGACTGCTTTGACTGTGCTCAGTAGAGTATTAGTAAGTTTGATCTCAAAATCATGCCATGATCGATCAACGATATCCAAGCTTGTGCAATGATAATCGAGATTGATGGGCTGTTTCTAAAATCATACCACAATCGATCATCGTGCTTGTTGAAAACTCTTCAACTCGGTCATCTGATTTCGCTACATTTCAAGAGGATGAGATAAAAAAAATATGCAATTGAGGATGACACATGGTCCTGAAACATCACTTAGAGACCCGACTGGTGATATCCAAGAAATTGAAGATGTTAATGTTCGATTGGATGACGATAAGATGAATTTGAATCATAGTTGGATACAACATATCAGTTGTTGAACCAATTATTGATGATACAAAAAAAAAAACTAACTCTGCATAAAGGTTGATACAATTGCAAGATTCATTTATTTGTGCTTTTAGAGTCTGTCCACTTCTCACTTCTTAGATCTGATTATTTTCAAGTTGTTGGTAGGTTAGCTATACAAGGTTTACATTCCAAAGAAAAGCCCAGCCTACTGGTTCCTATAGCTTCTGGTTCTGTACTGGGTTGTGATCAGCAACAACTTTTAGTTCATTCTATTATTCTCTAAGGAAAAGTCCATGAATTAGTTGATTACTCTTTTTAACTTTTATTGGTAAGTGCTGCTTTCATTTGTCTTTGAGCATAAGGAGTTATGGAAATCAAGTGCTGCTTCAGTTTTAATTATACAAATGAATTTATGTATGCTTTATTTACACATATATTCATTATCTATTCATAATTAGGTTATGAATTTCTGTTATTTTCAATATGAGGAGCCCAAGGAGATCCATTGCTAGTAGACAGGATGGGCAGGGCCACAACATTGACCCATCTGATCCAGTAACGACAGCTGGAGGAGAGTTCAGATCTACAGTCCCTACACAGCCTTCATTGTCTCCATAGAAGATGGCACCTTAGCTTGGATCAGATCATGATGCTTCTTCTTCAGCAACACAGATGATGGAGAGTTCTTCATTCTCGTAGGATACTTGAACTGGATGCTGATGGGTTGTAAGTATATAATTTCTTTTACATTTATTAAAATTTAATGCTTATTATTTATATACATGCATTATTTATCCTTTCTATTGTGGCATCAATTTTATTGAGCAGCATACAATGTCGAGCCAGATCAGCGCTATATTTTAAAGGCCTACTGATCCGACTGGCTACGACTAGCATCTCGTGTCTTTAAGCATGAGGGAGTTTTATTTTTCAAGTTTCAAGTAAATTATCTATTTGTAACGCTAAACCAGTTATATGAAATTTTTTAACTCTATTATAATTTGCATCTATCCTTTTATTTGAATGCAGAAGAAGTTTACGTGGGACCCTGCCATCCATGATGCCATTAGGTCAGCATGGAATGCCTTAGCTGCACGATAATACTCCGACATGCTTCATCATTGGAGAAAGTTTGGTCATCATCCTTGCATGTACCAGAGGGGATATGATAGGAGTGGCAGCAGGTGTGGCAAACAGAGGCCTGGCGTAGGAGGTCCTTCGCAGCTAGCATGAATCACTGATCTGAGAAGGACGGTCTAGGCATGGGTCCTCCTGCCACACCTCGGGCTTGATTTTCATTCAAGAGCATCACATCTGGTAAGAAAATAATAACTCAATTACTAATTAATTCATTTACAAATACTTACATTTATAATCTATTTTTTATTTTTGTACATAGATTGTGCATAAGGGCACAGACTCAGGAGAGTTCGTTTGTTTAGCATGATACACACAAAGAAGGATGGTTTCTGGATCGATGCACGATCACAGCAAGTTGGAGTAAGGATTTGCTTCTAAATACTAAATAAATATTTTTAATTTTTATACTTCTTATAATGATTTGAAAACCATCATGCTTTTTTTTTCAGGCACGTATGGATGGGCTACTCTCCAAGCATCACAGGCTAATTCTACTGATGGGGAGACGTCCGTCAAACTCTCACATAGGAGACTCGATGGGTATTCTTGGAAGCTATTGGTGCCTAGCCACACAACCATAGAGTGTATGGTCTGGGCACCAAAGCTTTCAAATTCTTCCTCGTTCGAGGCTCTTGTTCGCACTATACTAGATTCGACGTTATTTCTGCTGAGCACATCGATGAGATGAGGCAATCTATTGTGGATCAGGTTCGGTAAGAGTTCGATGAGCACACTACCAGCTTCAGCAGCAGCTTGCAGACCTTAGAGCCTAGCAAGCCATGGACAGGCAGCAAATGCATGAGATGCATGAGTTGGTTCGCATGATGTCACAGAATACTCGATCTTTCCACTCCGATGCATCTTAGCCTTCACCACATGATCCAGCACAGGATTGTTGATGTTATTTTCGCTTTGCTGTTGTGTAACATAGTTGTTATGTATGTTTGATTTATGTAATGTGATAAGATTTATCTTCTTCAATTTAATAAAAAAAATTTAGACTTACTTTTATTAATTTAATGTTTATTTATAATATCAGCATGATCGGGTCTTTTTATTGCCATGTCTCTTTATTTAGCATGCACTATTAACTATTAAATGTATAAATAGGTTTAAATTTTTTTTAGATAATAAAATTAAAAATAATAATTTAAAATTGCAATGCTCCTTTGATGCAAGTGGCGTCGCTAAATAGCGATGGAATGGTGTCGCTAAATAGCGAAGCAATGTTGCATCATTATTTAGCGATGTCATTAGTGTCGCAGGTGTGTTGTAATATTTGTGACGTAATTTTGCATCGCAAAACATCGTTAAATAATGCCGTATTTTAGCATTGCTAATTAGTGATGCCTTTGCGATAAATAGTGATTTACCAATCGACGACCATTTTGCATCACAATGACATCGCTAAGCGTATTTAGCAAGGCATATTTTTGTTTAGCGATGCATATTTAGCGTCTCTAAAAATGTTATTTCTTGCAGCGCATGTGCATGTAAGGAGAGTACGTAGTACTGAAGAAAAGAAAATCCAAAAGTCCTTGCAACCATCTTAAATACAAAAATATGAGAGTACACAATTTTAATACAAATATATATTTTTACTTTTAATATATAAAATTAAATTATTAATTAATGTCCTCTTGAAATCTACCATGCACATTCCAGCAGCATCACAACATACAAGAGCACACAAATCTAAAGGTCATTTTTTTTGACAATTTTTTGCTAAAAAAATGTTGATATTTTATATGCGAATATACAAAGTGTCACAGTAAAAGGTTCGGTCCAAAAGTTTCATACATAGCTAACATAAAACTAAGTCTTTACTGATTTAAACTCTTACATATTCTTTTTCAAAAGTTAATTTATAGTGTTTCTTTGTTTACATGCATTATATATCAATTCTTCTTCTTTAATGCTAATCATAATTCAAGATTTCAAATAAAAAATTTAATTAAAATATATTATTTAAACTCTAGTAAGTATTTAGAAATTATTTAGTATATAATTAATGTGAAGTTAAATACTTACTGCATAAGCTTTCATTTAAAAAAAAAAAGCATCATGACTGTTGAAAGGTGCCAAGAAAACTAATTATAAACAAGTTCTCAAGAACGGCTAATAAATGAGCTCTTAATGAAATTTATGTCATCAATTTACATGATGGTTGCATGAGCAGGATCATATCTCAGTTGAATTACCGCTTTTTGAAGCATTCTATTGAACTTCCTTTCGATCAAATACGATGAAATGATAGGTGATACCTTTCATTGTTTTGCTTATTACAAAAAATAAATAAAAATAAATATTCTGACTGTCAAACATGAACAGTGATTGAGAAGCATTTTTGGGCATCAAAACTTAAAAAGACATCTCCTACAAGACGAACTCCATATGATTTGATGGCTAGTTGATTAGCGGTGGGACTTGCCTTCGAGGATTTGGAGCTGGGATTTAAACTGCGGGAAACGGTCCAGTTGTGTTCCATGAAGGAACTAAAAATAATTTTATAATTAAAAAAGTTAAATGCTTATAACTCAAATTGATTTACTATTAATTAATTTTTTTTTAATTTTTTAGGAACTGTTGCCGCAGAAATCCGTTCTCCGACTCGGATGCGCTTCCGACTCCTGATCCGGATGCTGATCTCATCGCCTCGGGGTGGAACCTGCAAGACAGTCCGCATGCAGAGGGTGCTATGGGGGGTTTCCCTCTACGGAGGACCCTCCGACGCCCAAGTCAGTAAAGATTCAAGCAAGCAGATGTGAGGAGAAGACTCTCACAGAAGAGCTCTCCTAGATGGGTGTCCTCTCGACAGCTCCGAGCTCAGATGGAGCTGCTCTTGGTATAACAATGAGTGAAAATGAGTGAGTGTTCAAGCATGCATACCTGAGAGGTTGGAGGGCAGCGATACTTATAGGGGATCACTTGATTCTTTGGGCGTGTCGTGAGGGAAGGTCTGAAAGCCGTTAGGATTCAGAACGGATTCGAATCAAGTTTGTTATGAGGTCAGTAGGATCCGTATCTTGTCAATTAGAGGATCGATGGCTGGGAGAGCTGGTTGATGCCTTGAGATTCAGCGATTATATAGGTTTTAGGCCACTCCTGTGGGTCTTAGGCCACTCCCCGGTATGATTCCTACTTTGAATCTCATTCAGTTATAGTGGATTTGCACTCTCCCGCGCCGGACTCCGTAAAGGTATCGAGCGCCTCGCCCAGCCGAGGCGAGGGGCAATTCGTTTTTGAGGGATAGGATAGCTTGGTCTGTAGAGGTGTGGGGACAGCTCGGGTAACCGAGGTATGGATGGCTCGGGTTGCCGAGGTATGAGAATGGCTAGGGCTACCGAGGTATGGATGGCTCGGTTGCCGAGGTATGAGAATGGATCGGGCTACCAAGGTATGGATGGCTCGGGTTGCCGAGGTATGAGAATGGCTCGGGCTACCGAGATATGGATAGCTCGGGTTGCCGAGGTATGAGAATGGTTGGGATTATCGAGACAACCTAACGCCGCTGAGGGCGATTGGGCTTTGCTGCTTAGTGGGTTTGACAGCTGGCCGACACGACGTTGGAATTGGACTAGACCCAATTGTCGATGTGTGCGGTTATTAATGCAATGATGATTTTACCCCTCATCACATGCCCCTACTCCCTAGTCCGAAGTATAAGTTCGGATATAGGGAGTAGAGTTCCGGAACAATCTTATTTGGGGATTCGAAAAGGCGGGCAATGATAATCTCGTAAATGATGGACCGCTGTTTCGTCATCATTTTTCGTCGTAGCTTGAGGAGAAAATGCCTCGTTTCCAGCAGGCCGCGATAGCGGAATTCCACGTGACGGGACTTCTTTATTTTTGGCACCATATCGAAAGTTTTGGCGTCTTTGGCTTTCCTTCTGAAGCGTTTATTTAAAGAGGGCTAGGGCGGCGCTCCTTCTGCAACGCCTCTTTGTCCCTACCATAAAGATTTTTCATTCTTTCCTGAGCCCTTGCTTGTTTGTATTCCACCTCTTATTCAGCCAATATGAAGGGTCCTGGCGATGTTGCCTCAAAGGTAACCTTTGATGACCTGGATAGAATCTGTCGCCATTATAGGGTTCCTCGGGATGTAGCCTTATAGGTGCTGAGGGCTGAGCATAGGGTCTCGACCGAATTAAGCCGTGGCATCTTCTTTTATGAGGAGAGCTTGAGGGCAGGTCTTCGGTTTCCTCTTCAGCTGCTGGTACAAGAGGTGATGAGGTTTTATAATATATGCCCAACAATGGTGGCTCCAAATAGCTGGCGCAACCTTATCGGGATTATCTCAATGTGCAGTCGCGTGGGGTGACTGCGACCCTTCCCATGTTCCGAGTTTGGTACAACCTGTTTTCGGAGAAGCTCTGAGTGGCCCTACATTGGCCTCCAGAAGTCGTTCAAGATGATCTTCTAATAATCCATCTTCGATAAAGGAGTGGAAGTCCCAATTTTTCATTGCCGAAGGAAATATTGGTTCAGATTTTCCGAGGGGATAGGTGAGTTATGTAAAGGATCTGGAAGTGCGCCCGGAGCTGAGCGAGCAGGAAAAGAGAGATTTGGTGACCTTCGGGTGGTCAAGTGGTATCAGCTAGTGCTCTACTATCAGAGGATGATGCCCTTTTCACCGCCGGGCTTAGCTCCATGGACCCTCAAGGTGAGTCTTCGCTCTGATGGTCAGTGTGTTTATGTAATTCCGTTACTGTTTAACTGAATATCTGCTGTGTTTTCAGCTAAGAGGTCCGCATTTGTTGGCCAAATGACAAGCACCATAGGAGCTCCTCCAGGGAGCACAGGTCCAAGAAGAGGTCTCGTCCTTTCGGGTCTCATCCGAAGGAGTCGAGGAGAGACAGCGTTGGCCGCCACTCTTCCACCCCTAAGAGGGGGGAAGCGGGAGCGTTGGTCGCGGTTGGTGAGCCCCCCTGTCGGAGGGGGAAACAGTAGTGGGGATGGAGAGTACCGTTAGGGAAGACTGGAGAGAGCCATAGAAGTTTCCCCCCTTAAGTAGTGATTGTGTCAGATGACGCCAAGGAGATGTCGTCGTTCCATCCAGCGATCCTCCTGCCAGAGGTTAATCAGCTTCAGTTACCAGCGGTGGGGAGCCCACTACGCATGGAAGAGGCCCCTGCTCAGGTAGAGGGGTCAGAAGAGGCAGTGGCGGCTGCCGAAGCTCGAGTGGAGCTGCCTATTGAAAGGTTGGTGGAGGTTGAGGTGCCTCCTGCTGAGGATCTTTCTCTTCTGGTACCAGGGGATGTCGTGAAAGAGATTGAAGTTCAGTGGAGTCCGTCGGAGATGAAGCATCAGTTGGAAAGGAAGAGGAGGAGAAGAAGAAGAATCACTGAATGAAGGGGACGCTCGGGCTGGGGTTCCCTCAACCGGGCCGAAGCATTCGAGGCCCTACAGGCTAAAGTTCTGATGGAGGAAGCCGAACGGACGGCGGTTCCTCGGGCCGAAGTCCCTCGGGCCGGCTCCTCGGCTATGAGTTCTCTTGTCCATAGCCTAGAGGTGGATGACATGCTCACTGCCTTGATGCGGTCTGTACTACGTGCGGGGGGGAGTTCCTCGATGAACGAGCCTACAGTCGGGGATATTATTGACGCAGCTTTTGGTCAGTCTGGGGCACCGAAGGATATTTACCTTCTTCCCAAAATAAATAACGCCACTCTCATGAAGATGGCTGCTAACTACGCCTCCCGAGTAAGTCATTGTACCAAGGTTATAATTCTTAGTTGGTTGGTTTGGCCGTGGTTTCTTACTTGTGTTTTTCTGTAGAATGCCTTAATTACGAGGGTGCTGAATTGGCGCTTAAATTTGGCCATCGGGGCCTGCGCTCAAGCTAGGAAAGAGGCGGCCGACCTTCGGATGATGATGGATGCACCAACCGGCTATCCAGGGCCTTGTCGTCCGTTCAGAGGGACCTTGACAGGATGGGTGAATCCTACCGAACCACCGCCGAGAGGGCCTCTCGGCTCAAGGCTCAAGTCAAAGAGCTCCAAGGTTTCTGTGAACAGTCAGATAAGGCTTGCTGGAGCTATCCCAGATTAAGGCCAAGCATGCTGACGAAATCAATGCCTTGCAGTGGCACTTTGACAAGAGGTGGGGTCAGCTGAAGAATAGCCATGCCGAGGAGAGGAATAATTGGAGCAGGAGGCTTGGGGAGGAGGAGCGTAAGTGCCGGTGGCAGCAAGATCAGCTTGTGTTGGCCCAGATGACAACCCAAGAGGGGGGGTGAATTGGGTTCTTTAAAAAAAATTTAAACCTTTTGAAATATTTGTTTGCTTAGTGTGAGTGAAAGTGAATGCAGATGCAAAAACAAAATACAATCAATAAGATAGAGATAGAGATAGAGATAAAGGAGACACGGCAAACACAAAGATTTTATAGTGGTTCGGTGTATCCAACACCTACGTCCACTCCCAAGATTCACTTGGGTCCACACTATAATCTTCCTTGATTACAGCCGAGTGGTTTTACAAGCTCACAACTCAAACTTGTTGTTTTCCCGGGATCACAACGAACCCAGCCGGTTTTCCGGGCTCACCAGCACAAAAACCCTAACACAAGCTATACCAAGCTTGTACCAAGGTAAGACTACCTCCACTAGTTCAATCCCCCAGATTGAACTAGACACAAACAAAAGAAATATTGTTTTTCAAGTACACAGCTCCTCAATGAGCAAATAATCAAGTAAATGAACAAGGTTTAGAAAAGCCTGATTTGTAGTTGGTTGGCTTTTGAGCTTTTCTTCTTTTCTTCTTTTCTTCTTCTCCTTGCTAGATTGAATCAAGCCTCAGCTCCGATTCTTCACAGTTGAAGCAGTTGAGAAGGATTGAAAAGCAAGAAACTGATCCTCTTTCTCCAATTTGGGAAATCCACCAAAACTTTGATTTGAATGCCTTGGATTCCTCTTGAGCTTTTTGGAGTGGAGTGGATTTGAGCTAGAAGGTTTTTTCTCTTGAGATTCAGGCTCTCTCTTTTTCGGATTTTTGAATTGGGATTTCTCTATTTCCGTTTTTCTTCTTTGTTTTTCCATTCTTGTTTTTGAATGATAGTCTTCCCTTTTTATAGATTTCTTTCAAACCATTTTTGGAAGAAAACTATCCGTTGGAGTGTACCTTGCAACAAAATATATCCGTTAGAAATAAAGTAAAATAGAAATATTACCGTTAGAGCTGATCTGGCAATTTGATTTTTCGTTCCAGGTGGGTTGGAGTCGACTCTAACTTTTCTGGAGTCGGCTCTAACTCGAAACACTTTAATCCGTTAATTCTGGAGTCGTCTCTGACTTTTCTGGGGTCGACAAGAAACTTTTCTGGAGTCGACTCTAACAGACCCGGAGTCGACTCTAAGTCGGGCCAGAAAAATCAACGTTCTGTCTTTTCTGTTGGAGTCGGCTCTAACAGTCTCGGAGTCGACTCTAACTTCCGTGCCAGATACTGGAGTCGGCTCTGTGATTCTCGGAGTCGACTCTAATGTCTGCAATCTTACCTAGACATTAGATTCGATCCAGAACAAGATTTAACTCCTGATTTTGATCATTCAATCGACTTATAATCTGAAAAACTTAATCAAAATCATTAGAGCCTTCAATTGTTATACTCAAATAGTTTTGTTAATCATCAAAATCATCAATTGGGTCAACAATCTCCCCCTTTTTGATGATAACAAAAACTTTGAGTATATGCATTCAAAAAATTCATTCGAACTAAAGATTATAGTCATTTTAAAGCTTAAAACATTTTTAATGAAGGATTTGATGCCAATATTCAAAGTGAACTTTTAAAATTATGCATGAGTTCTATATAAGCCATCAATTATGAACATTTAAACTAAATGTACAGAAAATTGCAATTAAGCTTGTTGTTAAGCTCCCCCTGCATTGAATAGCTCCCCCTATATATAAAAATCAATTTTAATTGAACTGATTAAAATTTCAAGTCTCTTTCTTTTTGCATAAACAATCATTTCTCCCCCTTTCTTTCTTTCTTTTTGCATATTCAACCATCTCTCATTAAAATTTCAAGTCTTTTTTTTTGCATATTCAACCATCTCTCCCCCTTTTTTGTTATCAGCAATAAGGAGAGTATTAGATAAAGAAAGTTATTAGAGAAAAATTGTTGGTTCAATAAGACATAGGGATTCAAGCAGTCAATCATAGACAGATTTGAAAATGTGTAATTGCATTACATAAGTAAGAAACATTACATAAGTTGATTCAAGTACATTCCAAAGTGAGATACATTAGATACTCAAATTCCTAAATACAAACTATCAAGATAAAGTAAACCTGGAGAACCTAAGATACAAAAGAGTATCAAAATCAAAATCAAAGTCAGATATGTTTGAATACAATTTTCTTCAAGTGACCTATGATTTCCATTACATCATCTTTTTGAGATTTCTTAAAATTTTCAAGACAAGCTTCAATCTGTGAGACTGCAAGGTCAATGTCCTTCTTCAGTTGACCAGTTGCATGAACATAAGATCCCGAGCCATCAGCAATGCCTTCCATCCTTTCAAAGATTTTGTGAAGTTCAGCACCAAAGGATTCAACAGAATTGCTTATGGAAAAGGAAATCATGTCAAGTCTCGAGTTAAGTTCTTCTTTTAGCTGATTGAAGTCTTCTTTTAATTGATTAATCTCATGAGATCTCTGACTGTCATATTCAGCAAGCAAGGCTCTCAACTGACCAATCTGCTCATCAGAGAATCTCCCAGAAGCAGTAACAGACAGATGTGGAGGAGAGGGAACTGTGCTCGGTCCAGCTTCTGAAGGTCCAGCTGTAGATGGTCCCGCAATAAATGGATCAGGGACTGATGGTCCCGCAGTGGATGGTCCAGGGATATCTTCTACTCTGGCCTCTTCAGTTCTATCTCTCTCAGCTCTTTCTTCTCGTCCTCCTTTCATCCAGATACCATTTAACTTCTTGAAGCCCATCCGATGAATAGTAGAAATACTATAATAGTCAGTGTGCCTTAATTTCCTTAGGGGTTCATTATCCATAATTAGCACACCTTGGCTTCTAAAGATCAATGTCAGAACCATACCATATGGCAGTGTAGATCTTTTCTTTGTAGCAGCCTCTGCCATATAACCAATCATCATGCCAGCTAGGTTGACTGGCCTTCCAGTTATAATACAATCCATCAAAAGAATGTCTCGCTCCGAGACGTACTCAAATCTACCAATTTTGGGGAATAAAATTCTTCCACATATGTTGTGTAGTAACCTGAGCTCCAGATTTAATTGATTAGCAAGAATTTCCTCAAACTCGGTTACATCCCTCCCTAACATTCTTGACAATGCACCACTTCTATCATCATGCTGATATTCCATAATACCAATTGTGGGCATTTCCAACAGATTTCCAAGGATTTCAGCAGTTATTACAACTCTAGTTCCTCTTACAATACTGACTAAACCGCCTTCTCCTCTACTCAAATCATTGTAAAATTCTCTCACTAGGGCAGGATAAGTGGGGATATCTAATGAACAAATCTTTTCCCACCCCATTTCTTTTAAACATCTTCCTATTGAGAAGCCCTCCGACTCAAAGAAATCAAAGTTGACCTTCCTTCCAGTTGTGATAGTCTTACCGGCTAGTTGATCTACTTTGGGTGAAGAGGGTGAAGGAGGGGAATCTTCTTGAGTGGCCGAAGAGGAGGATGGCGAGGGTTGCCTCCGAATCGTGCGTCGCCTCGTGGGAACGGACGCTCCTCCGACGAAACCGCGCCTCTTGGGTGCCATTGAGTTGATTGGAATGTGTAATCAAAGGTTTTGAGAAGATTGGGGAGGTTGGAAAGGCTTTGGAACTCCTTGGAGGGGTTTTGGGAGACGGATAAAATGATTTGGGGTCGACTCCGCCTTTTTATTTTTGACCTAGTTCGACCTAGAGTCGACTCCCGAAAACTGGGTGTCGGCTCCGAACCAGAAAGTCTGTCAGCGCTCGAATTAGAGTCGGCTCTACAGAAGCCGGAGTCGGCTCTAATTGCTTAGACAGAACATCAAAAACTAAGGTGTCGACTCCACAAACTGTTAGAGTCGACTCTAACAGTTTCAGAGATAAAAAATCAAGTTTCAAGGATCTGAAACTATTCAAATTAATCATCAAACTCTAGATAAATGTTCCTTAGCAATTGGGGAAACAATGAATCAAGATCTAGATAGATTTCCTTATTGAATATCGAGATTTTTCAAGAAATTGATGAAATCTAGATAGTTGTTCTTAAGAGTTTCAGAAAATTATTCCAAAGGATCACAAACTCCTAATTCTCCTCTAAGATAACAAAATCTCTCTTCACTTAAGGGTTTTGTAAATATATCTGCCAGTTGTTCTTCAGTATTCACATAATCAAGACAAATTTCATTATTGGCAACATGTTCTCTTATAAAGTGATATCTAATTTCAATATGCTTTGTTCTTGAGTGTTGAATTGGATTTTTAGTTAGATTGATTGCACTTGTATTATCACATCTTATAGGTGTCTTATCAAGTGTGATACCATAGTCTTCAAGTTGTCTCTTAATCCATAGGATTTGAGCACAGCAACTTCCAGCTGCAACATATTCTGCTTCAGCAGTAGATAATGCAACCGAATTTTGCTTTTTGCTAAACCATGAGATTAAGTTACTTCCTAAAAATTGGCATGCACCACTTGTGCTTTTTCTATCTAACTTACATCCAGCATAATCAGAATCAGAATAAGCAATCAGATTTAATGTTGAGTCTCTAGAATACCATAAACCTACATTTTTTGTTCCACTAAGGTATCTAAGAATTCTTTTAACAGCAATTAAATGTGATTCTTTAGGTTCAGACTGAAATCTAGCACATAAGCAAACAGCAAACATTATGTCTGGTCTACTTGCAGTTAAGTAAAGTAGGGATCCGATTATACCTCGATAATATTTTTGATCAACCTTCTTACCTTCTTCATCTTTGTCCAGCTTGCATGAAGGACTCATTGGTGTTCCGAGGGGTTTGATTGATTCCATACCAAACTTCTTTAGAATTTCTCTTGTGTACTTTGTTTGGTTGATAAAGATTCCCTCTTTGCTTTGTTTGATTTGGAGTCCAAGGAAGAAATTGAGTTCTCCCATCATGCTCATTTCAAATTCTCCCTGCATTAACTTAGCAAACTCTTGACATAGAAGATTGTTAGTAGCACCAAATACAATGTCATCAACATAAATTTGAACTACAAGTAAATCTTTATCTTTTCTTTTCAAAAAAATGTTTTATCAACATTTCCTCTTGTAAAATCATTTTCAATCAAAAATTTACTTAGTCTATCATACCAAGCTCTAGGTGCTTGTTTCAAACCATATAAAGCTTTGTGCAATTTAAAAACGTGATTTGGAAATTCATGATCTTCAAATCCCGGTGGTTGTTCAACAAATACTTCTTCATTTATTAATCCATTTAAAAATGCACTTTTGACATCCATTTGAAATAAATTAAAGTTCATGTGACATGCAAATGCAAGTAATAGCCTAATGGCTTCTAATCTAGCTACAGGTGCAAAGGTTTCATCAAAATCAATACCTTCTTCTTGATTATATCCTTTTGCAACTAATCTAGCTTTGTTTCTAATTACTATGCCATTTTCATCTAGTTTATTTCTAAAAACCCATTTTGATCCTATAACAGAATGATCTTTAGGTCTTTCCACTAATGTCCATACATTATTTCTAGTGAATTGGTTTAATTCTTCTTGCATAGCTAACATCCAATTATTATCTTTTTCAGCTTCTTCAATGGTTTTAGGTTCAATTTGAGAAACAAATGCAAGGTGATTACTAATATTTCTCATAGATGATCTAGTTCTTATTCCTTGAGATGGATCACCTATAATCAATTCCTTGGGATGACTATAAGCGTATCTCCAATCTCTTGGTAGATCTACATCATTATGATTAGTATTAATAACATCAGCATTAGGCGAATCATTATCTTTAGCTTCTTGTTCATGATCTGAAGATACATCAATATTAAGTTTTTCAAGATTGTTTTCGAGAATGTTTGTATCTTCCTCATCATCAATCCTTTTGGAACTTGATGCTAAAGATTCATCAAAAACTACATGAATAGATTCTTCAACAATTAAACTTCCTTTATTGAACACTCTATATGCTTTACTAGTTGTTGAATAACCTAAGAATATTCCTTCATCAGATTTTGCATCAAATTTACCTAAGTTATTTTTACCATTATTATGAATAAAACATTTACAACCAAATGCATGAAAATATTTAATGTTGGGTTTTCTATCATGCCATAATTCATAAGGTGTTTTCTTTAAAATAGGTCTTATTAATGCTCTATTTAGGATGTAACATGCTGTGTTAATAGCTTCCGCCCAAAAGTATTTCGGGAGTTTACTTTCACATAGCATGGTACGGGCCATGTCTTCTAGAGTTCTATTTTTCCTTTCAACTACTCCATTTTGTTGAGGGGTTCTTGGTGCAGAAAAATTATGATTAATACCATTTTCATTGCAAAAACTTTCAAATAAGTGATTTTCAAATTCAGTTCCATGATCACTTCTTAGAGACACTATGGTAGTGTTTTTCTCATTTGTTACTTTCTTGAAGAATTTCAGGAATATCGAGAAAGTCTCATCTTTGTGAGCTAAAAACATTACCCAAGTGAATCTAGAGTAATCATCTACTATCACAAGACCATATTTCTTTCCTCCTAGACTTGTGGTTCTAGTTGGTCCAAAAAGGTCCATGTGAAGTAGCTCTAATGGCCTAGAAGTTGAAACAACATTTTTAGATTTAAAAGAACTTCTCGTTTGTTTTCCAAACTGACATGCATCACATATTTTTTTATTTTCAAAATCTATTTTAGGTAGTCCTTTTACTAAATCCATTCTAATTAGTTTTGAAATCAGGTGTGTGCTTGCGTGACCTAATCTTCGATGCCACAACCAACCAATCTCATTCATATTAGCATTATTAGCAACTAAGCAATGATTATTAGTAGACAAATTGTCTAAGTCAATCAAGTATACATTGCCATTTCTATTTCCAATAAAAAATGCTATTATCAATGGGATTAGCAACTGTGCATATAGAAGATTCAAATGATACTTTAAAACCTTTGTCACATAATTGACTAATGCTAATTAAATTATGTTTCAAACCATCAACATATAAGACATTTTCAATATATGTGGAGGAGTTATTTGAATGTTACCAAGCCCCAAGATTTGGCCTTTGCCATTATCCCCAAATGTAACTACTCCTCCTCTTTTGCTTTCGAGGGTGATGAATTGATCTTTGTCACCCGTCATGTGCCTTGAGCAGCCGCTATCAAGATACCACTTTTGCTTTGATCTTTTGGCCGCAAGACACTCCTGCAAAGATGATCAAGTCTTATGTTTAGGTACCCAAGCTTTCTTGGGTCCTTCATGGTTAGTAGCAATAAAAACTGTTCCTTTTGGAACCCATATTTTCTTTCCTTTAATATTTAAGTTTTTATTAGGTTTTAGAATTTTACATTCATAAGATTTATGTCCTTTTTGATTACATTTAAAGCATGTAAAATTACTTTGGCCAGCACGCACAAAAATATTTTTCAGTGATTTTTGTTTTCTAAAAGTGTTATACCCTAATCCGGCTTTGTCAAAAACTGCTTTTTGACTATTTAATAACATGTTCAATTTAGTTGAGCTTAAGGTAAACTTATCAACTATGTTCTTATATTTTTCAACCTCTTTCCTTAGTTTATCATTTTCATTGGAAATTAATTCTTTTTTTTTACCAAAATTTTATTTTCAGATTTAAGTTTCTTAACTTCATTATTAAGATCTTCCTTTTCTTTAATGAAAGTTGAATTTTTTTTTTCAAAAGCTTGTATTTCTTTTTCAAAACCTTGAAATCGCCGACAAGTTCATTAAAAGCATCAAATAATTCATCAAATGCAAACTCATCGCAAGGGTTATCGGAACTTACCTCATCGTTGTCGTCCGCCATAAAACATACATTTGCGACTTCCTTTTGTTCTTCTTCTTCGGAAGAAGATTCTTCGCTATCACTCCAAGTCGCCACATAAGCCTTCTTTTTCTTTTTGTAGGCTTTCTTTAATTTAGGACATTCATTCCTAAAGTGCCCCGGTTTATTACACTCATAGCAAGTCAAGGGGTCTTTCTCTTTTTCTTTGTCCTTGTCCTTGTTCTTATCCTTTTCTCCTTCCCACTTTGCTCCAAATTTCTTCTTGTGGAAGGGTTTCTTTCTCCTCATGAATCTTTTAAACTTTTTAGCTAAGAGAGCAGTCTCTTCATCATCATCATCATCATCATCGCTGCTGCTCTCTTCTTCTTTTGCAGCTTTGAGGGCAATCACTTTCTTCTTCTTTGTGTCCTCCTCTACGTGCTGCTTCATTGTCAACTCATGGGTCATAAGTGATCCTAGAAGCTCCTCTAAGGGCAGAGTGTTGAGGTCCTTTGCTTCTTGGATTGCTGTCATTTTGGCTTCCCATGATCTTGGTAGTGACCTAAGAATTTTTCGAACAAGTTCTGAGTTAGTATATGTCTTACCAAGACTTTTTAAACCATTTACAATATCTGTAAATCTAGTATACATGCATGCAATGGTTTCAGATTGTTCCATGCTAAACAACTCATATTTATGAACAAGAATATTAATTTTAGATTCTTTTACTTGGTTGGTACCCTCATGGGTAACCTCTAATCTATCCCAAATCTCTTTGCGGAATTACATGTGGAGATTCTATTAAATTCATTTGCATCTAAAGAGCAATATAAAACATTCATGGCTTTAGCGTTAAGCTGTGCCATCTTCCTATCATTATCATTCCAGTCCCTTTCGGGCTTAGGAACAATAGTGCCATCAATAACATGTGTGGGTGTACTAGGTCCATTAATTATAACACCCCATAGTTCATAGTCAGAAGCTTGAATGAATATCCTCATTCTAGCTTTCCAATATGAATAATTTGAACCATTAAACAGTGGAGGTCTATTCGTAGAATGACCTTCAGCAAATGATCCAACTTGAGCTGCCATTTGGATCTTTAGCTCTTGATCGTGTGATCAAAATCTAATGAGCACTAGCTCTGATACCAATTGTTGGCCCAGATGACAACCCAAGAGGGGGGGGGTGAATTGGGTTCTTTAAAAAAATTTAAACCTTTTGAAATATTTGTTTGCTTAGTGTGAGTGAAAGTGAATGCAGATGCAAAAACAAAATACAATCAATAAGATAGAGATAGAGATAGAGATAAAGGAGACACGGCAAACACAAAGATTTTATAGTGGTTCGGTGTATCCAACACCTACGTCCACTCCCAAGATTCACTTGGGTCCACACTATAATCTTCCTTGATTACAGCCGAGTTGTTTTACAAGCTCACAACTCAAACTTGTTGTTTTCCCGGATCACAACGAACCCAGCCGGTTTTCCGGGCTCACCAGCACAAAAACCCTAACACAAGCTATACCAAGCTTGTACCGAGGTAAGACTACCTCCACTAGTTCAATCCCCCAGATTGAACTAGACACAAACAAAAGAAATATTGTTTTTCAAGTACACAGCTCCTCAATGAGCAAATAATCAAGTAAATGAACAAGGTTTAGAAAAGCCTGATTTGTAGTTGGTTGGCTTTTGAGCTTTTCTTCTTTTCTTCTTCTTCCTTGCTAGATTGAATCAAGCCTCAGCTCCGATTCTTCACAGTTGAAGCAGTTGAGAAGGATTGAAAAGCAAGAAACTGATCCTCTTTCTCCAATTTGGGAAATCCACCAAAACTTTGATTTGAATGCCTTGGATTCCTCTTGAGCTTTTTGGAGTGGAGTGGATTTGAGCTAGAAGGTTTTTTCTCTTAAGATTCAGGCTCTCTCTTTTTAGATTTTGAATTGGGATTTCTCTATTTCTGTTTTTCTTCTTTGTTTTTTCGTTCTTATTTTTGAATGATAGTCTTCCCTTTTTATAGATTTCTTTCAAACATTTTTGAAGAAAACTATCCGTTGGAGTGTACCTTGCAACAAAATATATTCATTAGAAATAAAGTAAAATAGAAATATTACCGTTAGAGCTGATCTGACAATTTGATTTTTCGTTCCAGTGGGTTGGAGTCGACTCTAACTTTTCTGGAGTCGGCTCTAACTTGAAACACTTTAATCCATTAATTCTGGAGTCGTCTCTGACTTTTCTGGGGTCGACAAAACTTTTCTGGAGTCGACTCTAACAGACCCGGAGTCGACTCTAAGTCGGGGCCAGAAAAATCAACGTTCTATCTTTTCTGTTGGAGTCGGCTCTAACAGTCTCGGAGTCCACTCTAACTTCGTGCCAGATACTGGAGTCGGCTCTGTGATTCTCGGAGTCGACTCTAATGTCTGCAATCTTACCTAGACATTAGATTCGATCCAGAACAAGATTTAACTCCTGATTTTGATCATTCAATCGACTTATAATCTAAAAAACTTAATCAAAATCATTAGAGCCTTCAATTGTTATACTCAAATAGTTTTGTTAATCATCAAAATCATCAATTGGGTCAACAGCTTGCCAGCCTGAATAAGAAACTCATTGATAGGGAAGATCGACCGAAATGGCACATGATCAAATTGCTAGGCTCACTGCTGATCTCGATCAATCTCGGCAGGAAATCAGGGATAGGCAGTCCCGGATTGACGACCTCAAAGAGGGTCTCAAAAGAATAAAGCGGCCAAATCGAAGGCCCTGGAAAAGGTCCATGAGATGAGCGATAAAATGGCTCGGCAGGAGGAAGAGGTATAATGTCTTCTCATTTACTTGTTCCCAACACTTTCCTTTTGTTTATGGCCTCAAACGACCTGATGTTTGTAGATAGGCAAAATTGAGCTCGAGGTGCAGGAGCAGCTTGAGGCCCTGAGGGCAGAGTTGGCCTCGAGTCCCCAAATGAATCTTGAACTTGGGGGCCAGCTAGCCGAAGCTAATGGCCGAATTACCTCGGTGGAGGGGTACAAAAGTTCTGTTCAATTCTCTGAGGAGCGTAGAAAGGCTTACGCCGATGCATTCTAGTTTGGTGAGGAGGAAACTCGGATGAAGATCTCTCGAGTGTATCCCGAGTTGGATCTATCTTTCTTGAGGCCGAGCTATTTGATACTCATACCCCGGGGCCGAAGAAGCCGAGTATGAGGATATTTTGGACGTCGATATTGACGTTATCCTGGGTCCCAAAGAGGCCATGGCTCCTGAAGAATGCCTTAGCCTACCATTAGGAACCTGAAGTCTCTCTTCCAACATCATTCGAAGTGGGTGAAGCGAGTCAAGTCCTTCGGATGTTACCAAGGAGGTTTCCGGGACCGACCCGAACCCTGATTCTTAAGGGTTGCTCATGTATTTTTATTTTTTCAACTTGTAATCCGATCGGAATTCAATGAATGAATCTTTTAATCTCTTTCTGCTTTGCTTTGTCGCTTTGGTTCTGTTTTTCAAATGATCTTTTTCACAAAAGGTTCTTCCGAATCACGCTTTAAGGCCGGATTGCCCTTAGATGTTCTGAATCGAAGCCAGATTGACTGGTTTTGCTGATGCATAAAATTGTTCGATTTTGCCATGGAACGTAACTCCGACCTTACCTCGGTTGGGCCGAGGTTAGGCGCATGCAAGTCAACTTGGTTCATCGAGGTACAAAATGGTTTGGCATGAAAAGACCGAAAAGGACGCAAATGCCTCGGGTTGGGCCGAGGTTAGGTAGCTTGGTTTGTTCGAAGCAAAAAGTTAGTACGTTTTTTGCCGAGGCATATAAAACAGCTTTACCGAAGGATGCTTCTTTCTGCCTAAGGAATTTATCTCGTTGGCCTTTTCCAACGCGGGTCTTTTTAACGTACGCGACAAGCACTCGATCGCCATTGGACGGCGTCATTTCAAAAGGGGATTTCTAGGCCTGCCAATATCTCAGGACCTGTGGTTGGTTTCCTGCATTTAAGGCTCCTGATTCGAGATCATAAGGAAATCTTCGCCTTCCATCATGGCCCTGGAGGCACGTTCGTTGCGCTTTGGAAAGTGCCATTTTCTTTTAATCTACCATGTGGCAACGTGGCCAAGGCGTTTCAAATTCCAGGGCTCCTTTCTTTAATGGTTGCTCCCGATTTGCTTACCTATAAAATGGGGAGAGCGGACCATGTTAGGCTATCTCCCAAGACCTTCTCTTTCTGTGAGTTGTAAGGGCTTTCATGGCGCATGTTTCATTGAGAGAGGAGAGATCGAGCTTCCATTTTGAAAGCTGGTTCTTCCCAGATAGCTGGAGTGATGGAGAGGCTGCTGAAGAGCAAGTAGTCCTCAAGAAGGAATCTCGGAGGTCATATGGAGAGTGCACGGGATGTCTGCAGAGGTCATATGGGGAGCACGTACGCACTTCCTGTGTATCCTTTGTCACTTGCCATGGGGATCATAGGAAATGTAAAGCATACATATTCCCCATGGCAGACATGGAACTTACCTCCTTCCTCAATTTGGATCCCTCAGTTCATCCGCCCGAGGAAGCTTTTTCCATGTGAGGAAGGAGGAGAGTGGTGTTGGTCTGTTGGTTCCCTGCCTATGTGCTTGGGCAGTGACTAGCAGCCCAGCATCCCAGTTGGGGGAGGAGGCATCCTCGGCATTAGCATCCACAGGCCTTTGGCCTGGTTAGGATCCCTCAACGTGTCCGTGGATGGTCTACTTTATTCTTTGGCATTATCCAGTGGCTCAGCAGAGCTGTCTGGTTTTTGCGATTTATTAGGTCGATGCAAAAACATCATTATCGATCGAAGCTGCTCGGCCAAGCTTTTATTTGTCTTTATTTCCTGTGCTATTATGCACTTGTAATGCCTCTCAGGAGGTTATAATTTTTTATCAATAAAGAAATCTTTTTAATCTTCTTCCTTCGAGTATTTATTTCTTTTTCTAGTATGGTTGTGCTGGGAGTTTTCTTACTCACATCATGCTTTCTAGATTGTAGCATAGTTTACTAATTCAGCAGCACTTTTGCTACGATGTTTAGTCTTCTGAGGGTGAAGCATTCACCTCTATTTAGGTTAGAGGAAGGCCTAGGCAGTCCTGTGAACTTTTGATGCATACATGACCCTACTCGAGGGAATGAAAGAACTTGTATAATTTTGCCGGTAAGTGGAGGAAGGTTACTTACCTCTGTTGAAGCATGATAGGACGCCTTAGTCACGTTAGAGTATTTGAGAAATCACCGAATCAGGCCGAAGCTTTAGAACTATATCACTCGGTTTGGCCGAGGCTTCGGGGATCATTCAGAAATATATCACTTGGTTTGGCCGAGGCTTCCAGAAATATATCACTCGGCTTGGCCAAGGCTTCCAGAAATATATCACTCGGTTTGGCCAAGGCTTCTGAGATTATATTTTACTTGGCGATGCTAAGGTATGGAGACCGTCACTCGGATTGATCGAGGCTTCAAGATTATATTTTACTTGGCACTGCCAAGGTACAGACCGTCACTTGGCTTGGCTGAGGCTTCAAGATTATATTTACTTGGCATTGCCAAGGTACGAAGACCATCACTCGGCTTGGCTGAGGCTTCAAGATTATATTTTACTTGGCGCTGCCAAGGTTCGGAGACCATCACTCGGCTTGGCCGAGGCTTCAAGATTATATTTTACTTGGCGCTGCCAAGTATGGAGACCGTCGCTCTGCTTGGCCGAGGCTTCAAGATTATATTTTACTTGGCGTTGCCAAGGTACGAAGACCGTCACTCAGCTTGGCCGAGGCTTCAAGATTATATTTTACTTGGCGCTGCCAAGGTAGGAGATTGCTCGGTCCGATCGAGGATTTATAAAGATTATATTTTACTTGGCGCTGCTAAGGTACAGAGACCATCACTCGGCTTGGCCGAGGCTTCAAGATTATATTTTACTTGGCGCTGCCAAGGTATGGAGATTGCTCAGCCCGCTGAGGATTTATAAAGATTATATTTTACTTGGCATTGCCAAGGTACGAAGACTCACTCGGCTTGGCCGAGGCTTCAAGATTATATTTTACTTGGTGCTACCAAGGTACAGAGGCCGTTACTCGCTTGGCCGAGGCTTCAAGATTATATTTTACTTGGCGCTGCCAAGGTACGAAGCTCTCTTGGCTTAGCCGAGGTTTGTCAAATATATTTTACTTGGCACGGCCAAGGTACGAAGATCGCTCGGCCCGACCGAGGATTAAAAAGATTATATTTTACTTGGCACTGCCAAGGTACGAAGATCATCTCGGCTTGGTTGAGGCTTCAAGATTATATTTTACTTGGCGCTGCCAAGGTACGAAGCTCTCTTGGCCCAGCCGAGGTTTGTCAAATATATTTTACTTGGCACTAAGGTACGGAGATCGCTCGGCCCAGCCGAGGATTTAATGCATAGTAAGACCTGCTTCTCATTACATCTTTCAAGGAGAGTTATAAGAATTTCGTGAGTATTTGAGAATTAAATTTAATTCAATGAATAGAGTGAGTTTAGCAAGAGCGTACTTTTATTGATGATATGCGCGAAGATTATCCGAGTTCATGTCCGAGGGATAGATTTTCCATCCAACTCTTGGAGTTTGTAGGTGTCGAGTCTGATCACTTATGTAACTTGGTAGGGACCTTCCCAATTTGGGGATAATTTTCCTTGCTCCAGTGGCTTTGAGACAGATGCCTTGTGAAGCACTAGGTCATCGGGGAGGAAAAACTTTCTTCGGACTCTGGTGGAGTCATAGCGGGCTACTCTTTGCTGGTAGAAGGCCATCTGGATTTGGGCTTTCTCCTTGACTTCTACTAAATCAAGATTAGTTTGAAGCTGCTCATCGTTGGATTCCTCTGAATAACCTTCCACGCGGGGAGGGGAGTCCAACCTCCACTGGAATGACAGCCTTTGTGCCAAAGGCCATCTTAAATGGGGTCTACCTCATGGGTACCCTCTCAGTAGTCCGGTACGCCCACAACACGTGGTGGAGTTCCTCGGCCCATCTGCCTTGCATTCGGTTGAGCCAAGCTTTGATTCCCTGCAGGAGAGTTCGGTTGGTTATCTCGGCTTCTCCATTGACTTGAGGATGTCTGATCGATGTTAGGCGATGGAGAATGCCATGATCCTCGTAGAATTCCTGGAACTTTGGGTTGTCGAACTGTTTCCCATTGTCGGTGATGATTGTGTCGGGGAGGCCGAAGCGGCAGATGATGGACCTCCACATGAAGTCTTTAGTGCGAGCCTCGATTATTTGGATGCCTGCTTTGGCTCGACCTACTTAGTGAAATAATCAATTGCAACAAATAAAAACTTCCTTTGCCCCGCTGTGAGAGGGAAAGGGCCAAGAATATCTATTCCTCATTTGGCAAAGGGCCAGGGGATGATATGGAAGTCATGTGCGCAAAAGGGAGCCTCTGAATACTTGAGTGTCTCTGGCATGAATCATAGGCTCGGACGAGGTCATCGGCATCCTTCTGCATCGTCGGCCAATAATACCCTTGTCGCAACACTTTGTGGCACAGGGCTTGACCACCAAGGTGATTGCCACAGATGCCTTCATGGACCTCCCGAAGAGCATAATCGGCCTCCGTCGGCCAAAGGCATTTGAGCAACGGCATTGAGAAGGACCGCTTATATAGCCGGTCATCAATCAGGACATAGTGAGATGATTGCATTTTCAGCTTCCTTGCTTCTTTTCTGTCAGTAGGCAGCAGCCCTTCTTTAAGGTACTTGTGCAGGGGGCCATCCAAGATGGTTCGGTGTTGACCTACATCATTTGGTCAGCATTGGCGATGCTGGGCTTCTCCGGGACCTCCAAGTGGAATTTCCACTCGAGATCCATTGACTCCATAGTCGTCAGGCAGGACAGAAGGTCGGCGCTCGCATTTTCAACCCTTAGGATCTAGATAATTTTAAATTCATCAAAACAGGAGGATAGATTGTGCACCTTTTGGAGATACCGAATCATACTCGGCTCTCGAGCCTCGAACTCTCCCTGCACCTGGCCAGCCACCAATTGGGAGTCGGTGTAGGCAATTAGTTTTTGACCTTAAGCTCGTGGGCGATCCGGAGTCTGGAGAGCAGGGCCTCAAACTTTGCCTCATTGTTTGAGGCCGGAAAGGAGAAGCGGACGCCATATTTGAAAGTTGCACCCTTCGGACTGGTGAGGACCAGGCCGACGCCAGAACCACCCACGCTGGAGGATCCATCGGCGTGAAGCAACTATGGGATGTTGGGCTTTGGTTGTCCAGGGGCATCCGAAAGAGAGCCATCTTTGGGTATGGTGCATTCGAGGAGGAAATCTGCCAAAACCTGGGCTTTAATGGCTGGACGAGGCTGATACTAGATGTCGTGCTCACCCAGCTTGACAGCCCATTTGATCATTCTCCCTGATGCTTCTGGACGATGGATAATTGCCTTAAGGGGTTGGTTAGTCAGGACGGTGACAGTGTGCGCTTGGAAGTATGGTCGCAACTTTCGGACTGATGTCACAGGGCTAGGACCATCTTCTCGACTCGAGTATACCTTGTTTCAGCGTCTTTGAGTAGTTTGCTGACATAATAAACATGTTTTTGGACTTTGTTATCCTCTCTAATTAGCACCGAGCCAACAACATTTTCAGAGACCGCCAAGTATAGGTTCAGCTCTTCCCCTGATGGGCTGCTGAGGAGAGGCGGTGAGCCGAGGTATTTCTTGAGGTCTTTAAAGGATTTCTGGCAATCAGGGGTCCATTGGAAGTTTTTGGCCGATCGAAGTGCTTTGAAGAAGGGAAGGCATTTCTCGGCCGACCGAGCAATGAAACGGCTGAGGGCTGCTATTCTTCCAGTGAGGCGTTGCACGTCCTTGACTAACCCAGGTGGGGCCATTTGTTGCAGGGCTTGGATCTTCTGAGGATTTGCCTCAATGCCTCGCTAAGAGACCATGAAGCCAAGGAATTTTTCGGAGTCGACCCCGAAGGCGCATTTGGTGGGGTTAAGCTTTATTGATACTTTCAAAGTGTAGCGAAGCTCTCCGCAAGGTCTTTGATGTGTTGGGATGCCTCCTTACTTTTTACAAGCATATCATCTGAAGGGAAAACTTGCTTTTCATATACACAGGATCTAAGGTGGAAAGCATGTAATTCAATTTTAATATTCACATTGAATATAAATTAAAGCATATTAGCAAATCTAAAATTTAAGAGTATGTAAAAATAAGTTTAAAACAATACCTCTCGATGCAGAAGCTGTAGATGATGAACGTAGCAGATCCGACTGCAGGGAGAAGTTCCTACTCGTGCCTTGCAAGAGCCGCACGCGCCGCTCCTCTATATCACACTCATGCCAGGAAATCTGAGATAGGGGATATGGAATCAGAAGGGATGGAGAACTCTTCTCCAAGAGAGGAGTCCCTCTCTGTTTGGACTTCTCTGATTTTTGGACTCTTCTTTCTGCTACTCTCTCTCTCGAAGTTGAGAAAAGTTTCTTAAATATTAAACTCATCGTAAAACAATCAAAAAAAATATTTGAATTTGTTTTACGATACGATAATATCCGATCTTCGAAAGCAGATAGGTTACAGGCGTTCATGCGTTGTCAACGCGTAAAAAAAATTTTATAAAATAAATTTACAGATTCATATCATCTCAATGGCAAGATCATAATTTAAACAAAGTTTCAAATTCACATTATCGGAATGGAAAAATTATAATTTACATGAAGTTTCAAATTCAAGTCATCGTAATGGCAAAATTGTAATTTAAATGAAGTTTTAAATTAATGTTTCAATGGCAGAACCGTAATTTAAATAAAATGGTAAAATCATAATTTACATGAAATGGCAGAATCGTAAATTTTCTGAAGTTTTAAAGTCTCGTTGGCTTCCCATAACTATAATAAAAAAATATTTAAAACATTTATAAATACAAAAATAATCAGATTAAATCCGTTTGAAGTCCAAATTAAAATCCGAAAGAACCCATACGAAGATCTCGAACCATACTTCGCATTAGACTTATTTAATTTCTAATTTAAAGTAATTTATGATTTCAAAATTTATAAATATATGATCAGAGGCTATATTGGATATCTGATTCAAACTACTTTGAAACCAGATCTAAACCATTCTATCATCAAATAAACCATTGGTCTATGGTTCAAGTCCTATCCCATAATGGGTCTGAATAAATCCCAAAAATTCACTTGAGTTACAAACTAACTCAAGTTCATCCCCAGAATAAGTACTACCGCTAATGCCCAGTGCTAGCTAGACATTGCTAGTACAAACTCGGTATTACCGATATGACCAAGTCCCACTTAGATCATGGATAAAGCCTGTCTCCAGGTCACCTCACTATGTGCGTGACTCCATAGGTTCGAATCTAAGTCGATAGCATAGGAACACTTCCTATACCAATCGATGTGACCATCTAGCAATGGTACCCGACGTTCGAATAGACCGAATATATGCAAAGCAATGTTCAGGAACCTAGGCTATGGTTACCGTATAATTCATCCCCTTGTCCTAGTACTCAGGGCGAATACGGAGTTAACTGCCAACTCCAAGTAAATCACCCAAGTATGTTTCAATGCAATGAATCTTATTGAAACATAGTTCGAGCAGTCTCTCTAACACTTAGAGTGGACAATCCCATCTTGACTCATCACTGACCCAATAAGTACTTGACTGCACCCAGCAACCTTCTGTCATCGGATTAGAAATCTGGGTGTCCAGTGCCTAAGTACAGTGAGTTGCTTATCAAGTCAACATGATAGTCTCATGTCAAAGGGACACTTATACCCATTGCCTTTCTGTGAGTTGCTCCAGGCAGTTGAGCACTCAGCAGAGGTGAGTCACTATTCAGTGAATGTACTCCTACACTCACTGGCATGTCATACCAGTGTTATACACTCCTTGGTTTAAAAGAACAAACCAAACCATATGGCACACAACGACCTACACTTGATTACGTCGCCGTCCTAGGTAACAAAGTATCATTTGGTCGCGAACAGATTTAAGAGTTACTCAACAATTCCTCCATTGTCGAATACATGTAACTCTAAGGACTACAACATATTGGAATTCTACTGAAAGATGTAAACTATATGCTGTACTGCCAAAATAGACTTTTATTTATTGAATAAATCATGTACATTCACATCAACTCATAACCGTCTACAAGCTAGATGATGGGCTGTAGGACACATTTCCTAACAACTCCCACTTGAACTATAGCCAATCGGAACAGTATCTAATACCCATCTTCCACTTGTGTTCATTGAACTCCTTGATTCCGAGTGCTTTAGTCATGTCACGCCCCAGACCCAATATCGGGCTAGGGTGACAACCCGCCGCGTGCCGGGCACGCAAGGCATCACAAATTTTTCACACGTAACACAATTATATATATAATCAATCAAATACACCACTCAATACTAAAAGTTTTGGGTTACAAACCCTTACACACAACAATAATAAAGTCTGGGCATCAAGCCCTACACATATGTAATACTGGGGTTACAACAAATAATGGTCTTGTTTATTTAATAGAAGATCCATCACCCCACCAATCCATCTTCAACCTCGTGGCTCTGACAAAAACATTGTAAGATTTTTGTGAGCTTACACTCAGTAAGTAAGCCACGTTATACAGTCAAATCATAGCATAGCATATCAATCAATAAGCACATAAGTGATTTGCATGCTTAAACATTATACAAATACTCAAACATGCAATGTAAGTAAACCCACTGTTTATACTCTCAATGGTAACTGTAAATGTGACCCACGGCCCTGCAATATCTCAATAGTGTACCAACAAGCATTCCCTTAAAGCATCCCCCCTACTGAAAGGGTCGAAATACCAGGGTCACGCCATAGTGTACCAACAAGCATTCCCTTAAAGCATCCCCCCTACTGAAAGGATCGAAATACCAGGGTCACGCCATAGTGTACCAACAAGCATTCCCTTAAAGCATCCCCCTACTGAAAGGGTCAAATACCAGGGTCATGCCATAGTGTATCAATAAGTATCCCCCCTACTGAAAGGGTCGAAATACCATAGTGTACCAACAAGTATCCCCCCTACTGAAAGGGTCGAAATACCATAGTGTACCAACAAGTATCCCCCTACTGAAAGAGTCGAATATCGGGGTATGACATGATAAAGGAGAGCCGCGGCGACACATAACAGTACCTCACATCACATGCACTCATCATATCAATAACACACAATATTGTATAAACAGTGGATTATACCTACTGAACAATTGCATGTAATACATCACATCAATGTCATAAACTGTAATGCATAATAACTGCATCTCTCATGCATAGCAACTGCATCTCTCATGCATAGTAACTGCATCTCTCATGCATAGCAACTGCATCTCTCATGCATAGCATATGCATAGCATCCACACATGAAATCATAGTACATAAACAGCCATGTATTCATAATATTCATCTACTTACAAATTTAGCCAATAACATTCTTCATATCACAATTCATAATTTAACTACGCATATCCTGAAATAAATTATTTAATAAACTGATAACTGGCTTACTTACCTCAGTACGCAATCCAACAGGTATAAATTAGCTAGTCAGATGTCTGAGCACCTACAGGATCATTTACACAATTAATTTATTAGCAATGAATATTAAAATGACCCTTAGAGTTTCTACCCAAACTAGTTCATGGGCCCTACTTTGGGCTCGAATATCTCCCACTACACACACCCAATTGGGGAAGTAAAAATACCCCATGAAACTAGAATTCACCAAGATTCTAGCCATATAAATATTTTTCTAAACCCGGCCCGTTACGGGGCCCAAAATCCAGCCCAAAATCAGCTCATAGCATGGCCCAAAAGGCCTGAACCGGCCGGCCCAGCCGGCCCGGTTCAAACCCTTCCACCCGATCCCCTGTTTCACCGAACAGGGGACGGGCACATAGCCGGCGGCCGGGGCCGCCGCCGGCCAAATTGAGGCGGCCCGGCCGCCGATGGCCGGGCCAGAGCCGGCCGCCGCCGCGGTCGGCCGCCAATCCTCCTCTCTCTCCCTCAATTTGACACTTTCTCTCTAACACCTCCGCGCGGCACAGAACTGTGCCGGCGCACGGCCGGCCACCATGGCCGGCCGGACCTCCACCGGACGCACGCCCGGCGCCGGTGGAGGTGACAGGCCAAGCTCGGGCCCGGCGAGGCGGCGAGCACGCCGCCGGGCCCGAACCAACCGGTGGAAGCCGAAGCTTCCGCCACCGTGCGAGAGGAGGGCCAATTGGCCCTCCCTCTCTCTCTCTCCACCACCACCCTGCCGGACGCCTCCCCGGTGCCGGCGGGGTCGCCGGTCAAGTATCAGGCCCGGCGCGGCGGTGAGCACCCGCCGGGCCTGAACCAAGGGGGAAGACCGGGAGCTTCTCGCGATTCTCTCTCTCTGCCGCTGTCTCTCTCTCTCTCCTGCTGACTCTCTCTCTCTCCCGCTGTCTCTTTCTCTCTCATGCTCGCTCTTTCTCTCTCTCTGTCTCCCTGTCTCTTTCTCTCTCTCTTACTCTCTCTCCCTCACTCTCTCTCTCTCTAGAAGCCAGGGAATTTACCTGATGGAGGAAGTGCCAGGATGATGGAGGGAGTCCCCCTCCATCATATAAATAATCCCCTAGTGCAACGCTTTGGTCAGGTAAAGAGATCGGGCATTCAATCATCAAGTCATGTCAAAAGTCTAAACGTCAAGAAGGTTTTCCCCGGGATGCCAGGTGTCCCCAGAAGTAATTACTAAGAGTTACGTTCCCCCATGACAATTTGTGGGGGGTTACATTCTCCCCCCCTTATAAAAATTTCGTCCTCGAAATTTGATATACATCCAATGGAATACAAATCCATATTTTCTATCTAATAATCAGTTAAATTTCATTCAAAAGTCACCGTCATCGATACATCGTTGATCTGTAATAAGATACAAATAATTGTGGATGTTTCTTTTTCATTTCTCCTTAGAACTTCGACATAAGGAATACTACACCATCTCAGGACTTAATCCTTGCGGTCCACCATGTGCACAAATGATCTTCATAGGTCAATTCTTTCTTAAACTAAATCGTTTAAGTTCTAACACATAACAGGGTTTGAAATACACCTCCTCAATCATAAAGATACGAAACTCATTGAACACCCCAAAGAGTAATGAAGACAATGCTAAGCTATAAGCCACCTCCTATTCCTTGATCATCTCAAATAGTCCAATAAATTGAGGATTCAATTCACCTCTAAACACAAATCTCATCACGTCATTAGTTAGTAAAATTTTCCAAATGATCTTCAACCTGAAATTTCCAATCTTTCTGTTTAACATCAACATAACTTTTCTATTAACTTTGAGCTACATGAAGCTGCTTTGATACTTTCTCGTATTTGTTAAACCAGCTCAGTAATCAAAATTCTCTCTCATTCATTTCAATAAAAGGGGATCTATACCTTATATCATAGACAACTTAAATAAATCCATTTGACTGTTGGCTTGGTAATCAATAAAATAAGCAATTTCACTAAGGGTAAGAAGCTATACCAAGCACTTTCTAAATCCATCACACAGGTTCGCAGTATATCATCCAAATCTAATAGGTTCATGCAGATTGTCCATCTATTTGAGGGTGGAGGCTGGACAGAAATTCAGCTTAATCCACAAAGCTTTATGAAGACATCATCGAATTAGGAGAGTGAGACAAATGGGTTCAGACTCAATTTACGCAGTTTACCATTAAACCAAAAACAAATATTAACATTTAACCCACTTAAATTTCATCCTTGAAATTAAATGTCCACAAATTTTGTACCATTAAAGATACTCACTAGCAGCTTTTATTTCATTCCTAGGTACCTAATGACGTATTCAACTTTCAAAATTAATTTGATCTTTCTACCAAATAAAATTGAATTCCTTAAGAAGTATTTCTTTCCTGTCATTTTTTTTTTTTAATACTTCTCACAATATAATCATTATAAATATCATAGAATCCATCATATGTATTATGTCATCCATTCTTAAGGTTAGTAACACATCAGGTACTCTTAATTCCTCGATAAGACAGTTCTAAATTCTTGTGAATTAATATAAGATAGTTTTCTTCCAATGCTCTCTCAACTCTTGAATAGTTGAATGTGCCATTAATCATTACGACACTTATTTCAATCATCATAACATACTTGGTTTCACTCTTGAATATTTCAAGCTAACATCAATGAACATTAAGCCAATCATTTAGGATATCTTCATAATTATCATAATCAACTAATTTAATTTCTTTGAATAATAGTGCCATCATTAATCATCAGTATGATTATTTATCTCCTTCATATTTATCAATAATACCACCATAACCAATCAATTTCTCTTGAATAGGTCAGTATATCCTCAATAAATAATGTAATTTAAATGATTCAAATTCTTGAATCGATTATTTCGTTACCAATGATTATCAAAATCATCTATAGATTATGCAATGTCTCATGCCATAACATGACCAACTAATTTAAACCCTTCAAATATCTCAAAGTGACTTCACTAATCTAGCTCAGATGGATACAAGACTTATAAGGTCAATCAAGAAAATGCACTTACCATCCGAAAGACATAATTGAAATTATAGTAATCTCTCTATGATTTGAAAGTGATAATAGATGTACCCTTAACCATAATCCATAACTGATAATAATAAAATCATCTCCCTCCTATTTTCTTAATAATATTTTATGCCACTTATGGCTGATTGATAATTTATCCATCCTGGAGAAAGATATCGACATAGGAATCATGAAGAAAGGCACAATAAATTAATGAACAGATATCTTGATTTAGAAATCTATTACAGATGAAAATTCCCATGAAATTCTTTATCAGTGGAGTTTATCTTATTCTCATTATTGCTAAAATCTTTCACTTTCTACCATCAAAATATTGATCATTTATAGCCAAAATCAGTTCTAAAGATTAATAGAGTCTACTGCTCTCAAAAACTTAAACAGTAATTGTCTCAGAATTTAAAATTTTATAATCTTCCTAAATGGTCCATCAAGATATAATATGCAAGTCAACTATTTCATTAGCATCAATATCAACCATCTCCATATCTAGCAAATTAACAATCAGTTTTGAACATGCAATATCCATAATAAAAGTTCTCTTAGTAAAATTCACTATATATACTTATCCATCCAGACTCAAATTCAGAAAGTACTCAATTGTAATAGATCAAAAACATGTAATTAACTATTTCATTCCAAAATATCATCAATATTAATCATCCCTATAACCAGCAGATTAGCTCATAATCTTAAACTTACAATATCAACAATGTAAGTTCTACATTAAAAATTCATTATATACATCCACATTCAAATTTAGATTTACTACTCCAAATCCACATATCAACTCAATTGCAATATGGACATAATGATGTATCTTAGTCATATTAGTCATCAATTGAAATTTTCCACTACTATTCCATATATTCATCTATCTTTTATTGCATATCCAATTAAAATTTCATCTCCCATATTATTTAAAGGTCTAAACTGCTACGAATCATTTCCAACAAGTTTGATGGAGCTAAAACCTCTAGAAGCCCCTTGACCTCCCCACTGGTCAAGGCTACCAGCTAGGGAGCCCACATAATATCATTGGCTTGCGATGGTTCATTCTCAATTCCTATCAAACTTGTAATTCTTGATAAACTTTAAATTTCAAGCTTCCAAAGCATAATTCATGAAATTCCTTGAAAGTCATAATTGTCTCAATGTCATCCAAGTATTTTGCCTAGAGTGTCATATGCATATGTCCCTAAGGTCATAACCTGGGTCCTGTGGGTTATGGGCCCACCATGCTTCCGCTGCGCACTCTGATGCTGCATGTCCTGCATAGACTGCGCCATACCCGAGAGAGCTTAAAGCATCTCGGACTGGAATCGCTGGTGCTCAGTTCCTACTGGGTTGGCAGGGGCCGTACCTCCAGTAGTTCCTTGACCCACCGGCTGATCAGCATTACCGGCCAGAGAGTCCTCCTCATACTGTTGGCTCCTAGTACGGCGAGCCATAACTATTTCCTGTTAAATTAGATGTGGTTAATATCATCATAACTAAAGTGTCAGGTGTCTCTAAGTATAATGTCATCAAAATATGTTCTCTACGTGTTATCATGTCAATATGTCTGTGTCCCTAGGGTCATAAGTTCCTAATCATGTCAATATGTCTGTCCCTAGGGTCATAACCTAGCTCTGATACCACTAAAGCTGTCACGCCCCAGACCCAATATCGGGCTAGGGTGACAACCCGCCGCGTGCCGGGCACGCAAGGCGTCACAAAATTTTTCACACATAACACAATTATATATAACCAGCCAAATACATCACTGAATACTAAAAGTTTTGGGTTACAAACCCTTACACACCACAATAATAAAGTTTGGGCATCAAGCCCTACACATAAGTAATACTGGGGTTACAACAAAATAATGGTCTTGTTTATTTAATAGAAGATCCATCACCCCAACAATCCATCTTCAACCTCGTGGCTCTGACAAAAACATTGTAAGATTTTTATGAGCTTACACTCAGTAAGTAAGCCACGTTATACAGTCAAATCATAGCATAGCACAATCAATAAGCACATAAATGATTTGCATGCTTAAACATTCCACAAATACTCAAACATGCAATGTAAGTAAACCCACTGTTTATACTCTCAATGGTAACTGTAAATGTGACCCACGGCCCTGCAATATCTCAATAGTGTACCAACAAGCATCCCCAACTGAAAGGGTCCCAGATACCAGGGAAAGGGTCAAATACCAGGGTCACGCCATACCAACAAGCATTCCCCATCCCCCTCTGAAAGGGTCGAAATACCAGGGTCATGCCATGTGTATCAACAAATCCCCCTACTGAAAGGGTGAATACCATACCAACAGTATCCCCCTACTGAACCATAGTGTACCAAAAATCATACTGAAAGGGTCGAAATGGGGTATGACATGATAAAGGAGAACCGCGGCGACACATAACAGTACCTCACATCACATGCACTATCATATCAATAACATCAATATTGCATAAACAGTGGATTATACTTACTGAACAATTGCATGTAATATATCACATCAATGTCATAATAACTGCATCTCTCATGCATATGCATAGCCTGCATCTCTCATGCATGAAATCATGCATAGCATCAGCATATGCATAGCATCCACACACATCATATATTCATAATATTCATCTACTTACAATTTAGCCAATAACAATTCTTCATTCACAATTTATTTAACTACGCATATCCTGAAATAAATTATTTAATAAACTGATAACTGGCTTACTTACCTCAGTACGCAATCCAACAGGTATAAATCAGCTAGTCAGATGTCTGAGCACCTACAGGATCATTTACACAATTAATTTATTAGAAGAATATTAAAATGACCCTTAGAATTTTCTACCCAGACTAGTTCACGGGCCCTACTTTGGGCTCGAATATCTCCCACTATACACACCCAATTGGGGAAGTAAAAATACCCCAAGAAACTAGAATTCACCAAGATTCTAGCCATATAATATTTTTCTAATCCCGGCCCGTTACGGGGCCCAAAATCAGCCCAAAATCAGCTCACAGCACGGCCCAAAAGGCCTGAACCGGCCGGCCCGGTTCAAACCCTTCCACCCGATCCCCTGTTTCACCGAACAGGGGATGGAACATGCCGGCGGCCAGGGCCGCCGCCGGCCAAATTGAGGGCGGCCCGGCCACCGGTGGCCGGGCCAGAGCCGGCCGCCGCCGCGGCCGGCCGCCAATCCTCCTCTCTCCCTCAATTTCACTTTCTCTCTAACACCTCCGCGCGGCACGAACTGTGCCGGCGGCACGGCCGGCCACCATGGCCGGCCGGACCTCCACCGGACGCACGCCCGGCGCCGGTGGAGGCGACAGGCCAAAGCTCGGGCCCGGCGAGGCGGCGAGCACGCCGCCGGGCCCGAACCAACCGGCGGAAGCTTGGCTTCCGCCACCGCGCGAGAGGAGGGCCAATTGGCCCTCCCTCTCCTCTCTCTCTCCACCACCACCCGCCGGACGCCCCCAGCACCGGCGGGGTCGCCGGCAAGTATCAGGCCCGGCGCAATGGTGAGCATGCCGCCGGGCCTGAACCAAGGGGACAACCGGGAGCTTCTTGCAATTTCTCTCTCTCTACCGCTGTCTCTCTCTCTCCCGCTGACTCTCTCTCTCTCCCGCTGTCTCTTTCTCTCTCACGCTCGCTCTTTCTCTCTTTCTCTCTCTCTCTCCCTGTCTCTCTCTCTCTTACGCTCTCTCCCTCTCTCTCTCTCTCTAGAAGCCAGGGAATTTACCTGATGGAGGAAGTGCCAGGATGATGGAGGGAGTCCCCCTCCATCATATAAATAATCCCCCAGTGCAACGCTTTGGTCAGGTAAAAGATCGGGCATTCAATCGTCAAGTCATGTCAAAAGTCTAAACGTCAAGAAGGTTTTCTCCGGGATGCCAGGTGTCCCCAGAAGTAATTACTAAGAGTTACGTTCTCCCATGACAATTTATGGGGGTTACAAGTCATTGGGTCAGCTAGGTTTTCCTTTCCGTCGATCTTCTGAAGGTAGATGTCACCTTATTCCACGATCTCTCGTACAAGGTGGTAGCGGCGCAATAAATGCTTAGTTCGTTGATGCGACTTTGGCTCCTTGGCTTGGGCAATGGCTCCCGTGCTGTTACAGTATATTAGGATGGGACTCTCCAGGGCAGGTACCACTCCCAGCTCGCCCTAGAACTTTCGTAGCCATACAGCTTCCTTTGTTGCATCTGATGCTACAATGTATTCAGCCTCGCATACTAAATCCGCCACTGTGTTCTGCTTGAAACTTTTTTAGCAAATCGCTCCTCCATTGAGGGTAAAGATAAATTCGGATATGCTTTTGCTGTCATCTCTATCTGACTGAAAACTGGAGTCAGTGTACCCCACTAGTTTTAAGTCATGTTCTCCATAAATGAGCCATTGGTCCTTAGTATTTCTCAAATACTTAAGGATGATTTTTACCACCTTCCAATGTGCTTCACCTGGGTTAGACTGGTACCTACTCACTATCCCTAGTGAGTGTGCCATGTCTGGTCTTGTACATGTCATAGCATACATGATAGAACCCACTGCCGAGGCATATGGAATTCTACTCATGTACTCTCTCTCCTCAGGAGTTATCACACAATCCTTCTTGGAGAGAGTAATTCCATGGCCTATCGAAGATAGCCCCTTTTTGAATTATCCATGCTGAACCTCTTCAGCACAGTCTCAATGTACATGGACTGGGACAATCCCAGCAGCTTCTTAGATCTATCCTATAGATCTTCATCCCTAGGATGTAATAAGCTTCTCCCAGATCTTTCATGGAGAACTGAGACAGCAACCAAACCTTTATTCCCTGTAGTGCAGGGATGTCATTCCCAATCAAGAGAATGTCATCCATACAGTACAAGAAATACAACTATGGAACCATTTGCCCACTTATACATGCAGGGTTCTTCTCCATTCTTAATGAAGCCATAAGTCTTGATACATTTATCAAAACGTTTATTCCAACTCCGAGAAGCTTGTTTGAGTCCATAGATGGACTTATGAAGCTGCATACTTTTGACTCGTCTGTGGATGTGAACCCTTCAGGTTGTATCATATACACCTCCTCTTCGAGCTCTCCATTTAGAAAAGCCGTTCGGACATCCATTTGCCAGATCTCATAGTCAAAATGTGCAGCTAGAGCAAGCATAATCCAAATGGACTTGAGCATTGCTACAGGGGAAAAAGTCTCTTCATAGTCAATACCATAATGCTAACGATACTCCTTAGCAACCAGATGGCTTTATAGGTCTCCACCTTCCCATCTGCACCTCGTTTCCTCTTGAAAATCCATTTAAACCCTATGGGTTTTACCCCTTCAGGTGGATCAACTAGTGTCCATACACTATTAATCTCCATGGATTCCATTTCGGACTTCATGGCCTCTAGCCATTTCTCAGAGTCAGATCTCTGCAACGCATCCATATAGGTGATTGGTCCTCATCGTTCTTATCAAGTTCGATGGGATCCCCGTCACGGACCAAGAAACTGAAGTATCTGTCCGGCTGACGTGGTACTCTACCAGATCTCCTTAATGGTACCTCAACGGGCTCCGGGTTTGAACCAATCAAAGCCGGTTCCATAACAGTTTCTGAGTGTAAAGGTACTTCTCCTTGTCGAACTTTATTAAGTTCAACATTAGCCTTAGCACTTCCAGTAAGATACTCCTTTTCTAAAAAGGTGGCTCTCATACTACGAACAACTTTTGCTCTTCAGTGTGTAGAAGTAGTATCCTTTAGACTCCTTAGGATATCTAACAAAGAGGCATTTGTCAGACCTTGGTCCTAGCTTGTCTGTCAACAATCTCTTGACATAAGCTGGACACCCCCAGACCCTAAGGTGTGTGAGCATCAGCTTGCGCCCCATCCATATCTCATATGGAGTTTTAACAACAGATTTACTAGGACCCTGTTAAGAATGTAACAGGCCGACTCAAGTGCGTAGTCCCAAAAGGAGATAGGCAAACTAGCAAAGCCCATCATGGACCGAACCATATCTAATAGGGTTCGATTCCTCCTTTCAGACACACCATTTAACTGGGGTGTCCCTGGAGGTGTCCATTGAGAGAGAATCACATTCTCCTTTAGATATGTTAAAAACTCATTAGAAATATATTCACCTCCTCGATCTGACCGAAGAATTTTAATATTCTTTCCATTTTATTTTTCTACCTCACTACTATATTGTTTGAACTTTTCAAATGATTCAGATTTATGTCTCATTAGGAAGACATAACCGAACCTGGAGTGGTCGTCTGTAAATGTAATGAAATAGCTAAACCCTCTCATAGAGGCAGTATTCATAGGTCCACAAACATCCGTATGTATGAGGCCTAGAATCTCTTTGGCTCTTTCACCTTTTCCAGTAAAAGGTGACTTGGTCATTTTTCCAAGAAGACAGGATTCAAAGTTTTAATTGATTCACAATCAATGTCATTGAGGATGCCCTCTCTGAATAACCTGCTTATCCTGTTCTTGTTTATATGACCTAGCCTACAGTGCCAAAGGTATGAGTCATCGACATCATCTATTTTGGGGCGTTTGTTTGGAGTGCATAATACATTAATAGGCTGTGATAGAAGGTAAATTCCATTGCTCAATTGTCCACACATCATAGATACATCATTCACAATGATATTTAAAATATCTTTCTTTATTGAAAAATCATATCCTTCAATAGCCAACTGGTCTACAGAAATGACATTTAATAAAAATATAGGACAATAGTGACATTCACTAAGCAATATTTTATTAAATTCAAAATAAAGCTCCACGACTTCCAATGCCAGTACTGGAACTCGGCTTCCATCATCCATATTTAGGAATCTTTCACCTTGTTTGAATCTTCTACTAATTCGAAGCCCCTAAAGAATTGCAAATATGAATTGGACTCCCGGTATCTAATACCCAATTAGTAGTATCACAGATAGAAAAATTACAAGGTGTTATCATATAAATATCTTGTCCAGCAACTCCTTGTTGGTTTTTCTTCTTAGGCCTGTTTGGATCTAGGGTTGCTATGTACTGGGGACAGTTCCTTTTCCAGTGACCCAGCTTCTTGCAGTAGAAGCACTTGCCTGACTTTTGTCAGCCCTCTTCTTCTTGGTCTAACTAGGCCCAGCATGTTGCACCTTCTTTCTTTTATTTTTCTTCTTCATCCCTTTCTTAAGGTGATGACGACCTACCCCCGAACCTCCCACCAAGTTCACTAACTTCTTTTGAAGCTGGTGATCTTTCTCAAAAGTCTGCAGTAGACCCAGCAAACCATGATAGTTTATTGCAGGCTTCGTCATTCTATAATGATTGAGAAAGTCAGGTAGGAGCTAGGCAGGGAGTTCAGTATGGCATCCTTCCCAAGTTGCTCATGCAAAGGAAATCCAAGTTTGCCCAGACGTTCTATCGTCTCGATCATGTATAGTACATGATCGGTGACAGAAGTCCCATCACGCATACGTGGGTTGAAGATGGCACTAGACATTTTGTACCTTTCAACATCGTTTGGCATCCCAAAAGATTCCTTCAACATTTGGAGTATTTGTTCCGGTTGGGCCTCCTCAAATTTCCTACTGAACTCATCATTCATAGAAGTCAGCATTATGCAGCGCACTGTGGTGCGATCATTGGTCCACTTCAGATAAGTGTCCCTGACCACACCCCGCACATTAGGGGCTGGCTGCTCAGGTGCAGGATCCATTATCACATAAAGGATCCTCTCATGCTCTAAAACTATCCTAAGCCTTCGATACCAGCTATCGAAGTTTGGACTTGTCAGTTTATCACTGTCCAATAGTGACCGGAGCGACAGATTTGTAGACATTTCTGAAAGGAAAACCAAAAACTTATTAGTGTACATGATTTATTTAAACCTATAGACTTGGACTTATAGTCTAAGGCCCTCCCACTATTTTATTCAGGTTGGTAGCCCCTACCTCCAACCCGAGAAATTACTCCTAATTTCTTAGTGGGTACTAGAACCCAGTAGAATACATATGATCCCGACTTTGGTCGACCCACCCATATGTATCTAAAGGTAGGTCCATAACCAATTAGTTCCCCAAACAATTCCTAGTAATTTATTTTGCCCTAGGTTGCACGCCAATCGGCCTTTGGGCCTCCTATTGGGTATCCTGGTTAGGTCCAACCATTAACATGACATGTTCAAGCTTCTAACCAAGGAATTGGTCAAGCCCGACTTTGGCCGGCCCACCTGACCATCGTTGAGAGAGTTACATTGAACCATCATAATATGAATGATAATTTCAAAAATTAGATGAGTACTAGGCCTTTGGGCCTCCAATAATCATCTTAGCCATTGGACTCATTATCACTCTCTTAATGGGAGGCTATAACCTAATTATCCCTATAATTTAGTCACTTTAGGGACCTAATAATTTTAGAGGGTTTGATTAATTTGTGACACATGAATGACATGGACCAATTTAAGTATTCTCCCACTAAACCATTTAGTTGGGTTCATTAATTTGGTCCATGGGTACCTAAATCAGTCAAACTGATTATCCTTAGGAAGCATGGGTTAGCTCAAGTCAATAGGCTAGTCTAATCAAGTGCTGGGACCACTTAGCTAGGCTGGCTTGATCAAAAGGCCGAGTTGCACTATTAACCATCTTGCCTAGACACCAGCTGATAATCAACTAGCTAGGTAAGAGGCAGCCGCGACCTTGATCAAAACCTTTCTAGACACTAAGTGGTTGACCATACCCAATTAAATTTGCCTAAAGACTTGGGTGTCCACTGAGCCCCAAATTAAGTCCATTTAGATGTATGGACTGATCAATCTAATCTAATTAGATAGATCTAAAGAAAAGACCTAACTCAACATTTGATTAGATTCAATTTTCTAATTTAGTCCAATTCATCTAACCTTAGGTCTAACCCAATTAGAGAACCTGATTCATGCTAACCCAATTAGCCCATGATTTATGATCATGTCTTAAGGTCTTTAATTCATAATTTTAGATCTTAAGTTAACCCCTTTTCAAATTTGAACCAATTTCAATTTTGAGTTCTAATTTTGAAACATTTTCAAAATTTTCTCGTAAAAAATTTTTACTTTCTTTCCTTTTTCTGTGATCTGACTTTTACGTAAAACAATTTTACTGTCATTAATAATTAAGATTTCATCAATTAAGATGTCTTAATGTTAATCTTATTAACATATATCTTTAATTAATTTTGGATATAATCAAAATTATCACAGAAATAAATTAATTTGATTAAAACATATTTTAATCTTTCTTTCTTCTATTCTGTACATCCATTCATGGGTTCTTTCACAGTGGCACCCCTACACGTCATAGGAAACCTTTCTTGAATAAGATACAGAGGCTGTGAAACCTCCATATACCGGACGGCCTTGTGAATATACCCAATCCAAGATATAATAGAATACAACATGCAAGATCTACATTATATCTACTTCTAAAACATATATTTAATCATCATTAAATAACTTTAATATGCTCTCATCATGCAAAACATTTAAATCTACTATAGATCTAAACTAATCATAATAAGATCTACTTTAGATCTACATTAGATTATTTATGCATAATAATATCAGATCTACTATGCTTATGCATGCATTCCTAAGCCTTAACCATGCTCTGATACCATTTGAAGGGAAAACTTGCTTTTCATATGCATAGGATCACAAGGTGGAAAGCATGTAATTCAATTTTAATATTCACATTGAATATAAATTAAAGCATATTAGCAAATCTAAAATTTAAGAGTATGTAAAAATAAGTTTAAAATAATACCTCTCGATGCGGAAGTTGTAGATGATGAACGTAACAGATCCGATCTGCAGGGAGAAGTTCCTACTCATACCTTGCAAGAGCCGCACGCACCGCTCCTCTATGTCACACGCACGTCAGAAACCTTGAGACAGGGGATATGAAATCAGAAGGGATGGAGAACTCTTCCTCCAAGGGAGGAGTCCCTCTCTGTTTGGACTTCTTTGATTTTTGGACCCTTCTTTCTCTGTTCTCTCTCTCGAAGTTGAGAAAAGTTTCTTAAATAAACTCATCGTAAAACAACCCAAAAAAAACCTTTTGAATTTGTTTTACGATACGATAATATCCGATCTTCGAAAGCGGATGGGTTATGGGCGTTCACGCGTTATCAACAACGCGTAAAGAAAATTTTATAAAATAAATTTATAGATTCATATCATCTCAATGGCAAGATCGTAATTTAAACAAAGTTTCAAATTCACATTATCAGAATGGCAACATTGTAATTTATACGAAGTTTTAAATTCACGTTATCAGAATGGCAAAATCGTAATTTAAACAAAATTTTAAATTCACATCATTTCAATGACAGAACCGTAATTTAAACGAAATAGTAGAATCGTAATTTATATAAAATGGCAAAATCATAAATTTTCTGAAGTTTTAAAGTCTCGTTGGCCACCTGCAACTATAATAAAAATTATTTAAAATATTTATAAATATAAAAATAATCAAATTAAATCCGTTTGAAGTCCAAATTGAAATCCGAAAGAACTCATGCGAAGATCTCGAACCATACTTCGCATTGGACTTATTTAATTTCTAATTTAAAGTAATTTATGATTTCAAAATTCATAAATAAACGATCAGAGGCTATATTAGATATCCGATTCAAACTACTTTGAAACCAGATTTAAACCACTCTATCGTCAAACCAACCATTGGTCTATGGTTCAAGTCCTATCCCACAATGGGTCTGAAAAAATCCCAAAAATTCACTTGAGTTACAAACTAACTCAAGTTCATTCCCAGAATAAGTACTACCGCTAATGCCTAGTGCTAGCTAGACATTGCTAGTACAAACTCGGTATTACCCATATGACCAAGTCCCACTTAGATCATGGATAAAGCCTATCTCCAGGTCACCTGGCTATGTGCGTGACTCCATAGGTTCGAATCTAAGTCGGTAGCATAGGAACACTTCCTATACCAATCGATATGACCATCAAGCAATGGTACCTGACTCCGAATAGACCGAATATATGCAAAGCAATATTCAGGAACCTAGGCTATGGTTATCGTATAATTCATCCCCTTATCCTAGTACTCAGGGCGAATACGTTGTTAACTGCCAACTCCAAGTAAATCATCCAAGTATGTTTCAATGCAATGAATCTTGTGACACCTCACAAAGATTACCTTGGCCAAGGTTTTGCTAAATTGAAACAGAGTTCGAGCACTCTCTCTAACACTTAGAGTGGACAATCCCATCTTGACTCATCACTGACCCAATAAGTACTTTACTGCACCCAGCAACCTTCCGTCACCGGATTAGAAATTCGGGTGGTCCAGTGCCTAAGTACAGTGAGTTTCTTATCAAGTCAACATGATAGTCTCATGTCAAAGGGACACTTATACCCATTGCCTTTCTGTGAGTTGCTCCAGGTAGTTGAGCACTCAGTAGAAGTGAGTCACTATTCAGTGAATGTACTCCTACACTCACCCGCATGTCATACCAGTGTTATACACTCCTTGGTTTAAGAGAACAAACCAAGCCATATGGCACACAATGACCTACACTTGATTACGTCGTCATCCTAGGTAACAATGTATCATTTGGCCGCGAACAGATTTAAGAGTTACTCAACAATTCCTCCATTGTCGAATACATGTAACTCTAAGGACTACAACATATTGGAATTCTACTGGAAGATGTAAACTATATGTTGTACTGCCAAAATAGACTTTTATTTATTGAATAAATCATGTACATTCACATCAACTCATAACCGTCTACAAGCTAGACGATTGGCTGTAGGACACATTTACTAACATCATCAACATACAACTTCATGTTCTGACCGATTTGCTCCTTGAAGACTTTGTTAACCAGCCTTTGGTAGGTGGCACCTGCATTTTTTAAAACAAAGGGCATAACTCGGTAGCAATAGATACCTTGGTCAGTGATGAAGGCGGTTTTCTCCTCATCCTCGGGCGCCATTCGGATCTGGTTGTAGCCCGAATAGGCATCCATAAAAGTCAGCATTTGATGGCCCGAAGTTGAATCCACGAGCTAGTCGATCCACGGAAGAGGGAAGCTATCTTTTGGGTAGGCCTTGTTGAGGTCAGTAAAGTCGATGTAAATCCTTCATTTGCCATTTGACTTTTTCACCATGACCACATTCACCAGCCAGTTAGGGTAATTAACCTCCTGGATGAATTTGGCTTTAATGAGTTTGTCCACTTCTTCTTCGATGGCTTTTTGGCGCTCAGGAGCGAAGCTCCTTTTCTTTTGCTTAATTGGCCGGAATGTCTCATCCACACTGAGGTGGTGGACCAGGATGTCTGGGCTGATTCTGGGCATATCTGATGCGGACCAGGTGAAGACGTCAGCATTCTTCCGAAGGAACTCAATTAATTCTTGCTAAAACTTTCCTTCTAGCCACAACCCGATCTTATGGTTCGATTGGGTCGGGTTTCGTCGAGTGGTATTTCCTCTAGTTCTTCGGCTGGCTCTCTTCATTGCTCGATAAAATCTTCCCAAGCATCCAGCCCGTCCACCTCGGGCTTTCTGGACTGAAGGTCGGCGATAAAGCAATGCCAAGCTATGATCTGACTTCCTCGAAATAACCCCCACTCCCAATTCGATGGGAAACTTCATAGCTAGATGGGGAATGGAAATGATGGCCTTGAGAGATATTTGCTCGGTCTACCAAGGATGGCATTGTAAGAAGACCTGAGCTTGGTCATGAGGAAATCCATGAGCATGGTAGCCACGCAGGGCCAGGTGCCAGCTCGGACTGACAGAGTGATGACTCCTTCAGGGATTATGGAGTCACCTATGAAGCCCACTATGGTGGACTCCATGGGTCGGAGGCTTTCTACCCAGAATTTTAATCTCACAAATGCATCAAAATATAGAATGTTAACAGAGCTTCCACTATCAATCAAGATACGTTGTACATCATAATCGTTCATATTCAAAGATACAACCCAAGCGTCATCATGGGATACTGTACCTCCCTAAGGTCTTCATCAGAGAAAGTGAGCTCATCGATTCGAGCTTTCTTTGGCGAGTTTTCCTCCTTGCTTGGCTAAGAAGATGGGGAGCTGGCCGTCGCTATTACATTGACATTGCCGATAACCGGGGGATTCGGCAGAGAAAGCTAGCGAGGCTCGGGTTGGCGATTCTCCTCATTGTTCGGCTCAGGGGGCCCTTTGAACTGGTCTAGTCTGCCCCATCGGATCAATTGCTCGATCTCGTTCTTGAGCTACCAATAGTCCTCGGTATCATGCCCGTAGTCCCGATGAAAGCGGCAGTACTTGGTCGGATCTCTCTGAGTTGCATTGCCTCGGAGAGGAGGAGGCCATGAAATTTGCCGCTCAATCTCCATTAGGATCTGCGCTATTGGCGCAATGAGGGGGTGCAACGGTCGAACCTTCAGGCCGGACTTCGGGTTCGGTCTCAAGGTGACGGCGGAGGAGCTCAATGGTGGCGAGGCGGACTAGCACGGCGGTGGGCCCATTGCTTGTCCGAGCCTTTTACCTCTTTCTTTTTCAGCTGCTCGTCCCAAGCCGATCTCCTCGATTCTTCAACCCTGGCGTACTTGTCCGCTAGAGACATCATGCATGAAAGGCTCTTTAGGTAGTTAACCTCTAGAGCCAGGTAGAAGTCTCCCTCTTTAGACACTCCTCCAGCCAAGGTGGACATGGCCACCTTGTGGTTGAGATAGTCGACTTCTAAGAGGGCCGTGTTGAAGCGGTCGAGGTAATTCTTCAGCGATTCCCCCTCTCTCTGTTTGGCCTCAGAGAGGGAATCGGATCTCCGTCGCTAGCGATGGCTGCTGACGAACTGGCTGATGAGCAAACAACTCAGTTTGTCAAAAGAATCAATGGAACCTGGCTTCAGGCTATTAAACTAGGTTTGGGCAGATCCCCTTAAAGTGGAGGGGAAAGCTCGACACAGGATCGCATCCGACGCTCCATGGAACATCATGATGGATCTGAAGCTGCTCAGGTGGTCGGCAGGGTCGGTGGATCCATGGTATGGTTCGATGGTAGGGAGCTTGACATGAGGGGGAATCACTTCTCTTATGATCCTCTCGAAGAAGGGGATGTCCCTGCTGCTTTCGGTGGGACGGAGGGGCTTGTCTGGCGGTGTCTAACTCCTGATGCCATTTCCGATGCATCTTCTGCATCTATTACCTGATCCCTTCATCCATAGTGATAGGAGGGATTGGGCGATGGGACGATGGTAGGGGTGTCGAGTTCTGGGAAGACACCGAAGAGGAAGAACGAACCCGCCTAGATCTGAGCGGGCTCTTCTCTCTAGCTCGCTGCAATACTGGATTCGCTTTTGTGGGTTGGTGATGATAATCCGCTGCTTCCGGTGGATTAGAGGAAGAAATCGTTGGCGGAGCAGGGGCAGCGGCCTCTTCATAAAGCTAGGGAGCAGGGACGGCGGGGCCAGGGGTCACTTGGAGCCCCAGAACCAGCTAGGTCAATGCCTGAATCTACTGAACCAGAGCGGCAAACTAGTCCAGCATTACCATCGTTGTCGGCGGCGAAGGAGTTTCAGCTAGCGGTGGCGGTGGAGGTACCGCACCGCTGATCGGATCAGGCCTTTGAGAGGCAGTCTGATCCTGAACCTCGGACATAGCTCTTCTTTGATTGGCCATTAGAGGATGCTACTTCTGGTTCTTTTGAGTCTTTTCTCCTGGATCACAACTTTATGGGACTTAAGACCCTTCCTCTAGTACCAATCTGTTGCCGCAGAAATCTGTTCTCCGACTCGGGTGCACTTTCGGCTCCTGATCCAGATGCCGATCTCGTCGCCTCGGGGTAGAACCTACAAGACAGTCTGCATGCAGAGGGTGCTGTGGGAGGTTGCCCTCTGCAAAGGACCCTCCGATGCCCAAGTCAGTGGAGATTCATAGCAAGCAGATGTAAGGAGAAGACTCTCACAGAATAGCTCTCCTAAATGGGTGTCCTCTCGAGAGCTCCGAGCTCAGATGGAGCTGCTCTTGGTATAACAATGAGTGAAAATGAGTGAGTGTTCAAGCATGCGTACCTAAGAGGTTAGAGGGCAGCGGTATTTATAGGGGATCACCTGATTCTTTGGGCATGTCGCAAGGGGAGGTCTGAAAGCCGTTAGGATTCAGAACAGATTCGAATCAAGTTTGTTATGAGGTCACTAGGATCCGTATCTTGTCAGTTAGAGGATCGACGACTGGGAGAGCTGGTTGATGCCTGAGATTCAGCGATTACATAGGTTCTAGGCCACTCTTGTGGGTCTTAGGCCACTCCTGGGTATGATTTCTCGCTTTGAATCTTATTTAGTTATAGTGGATTCGCACTCTCTTGCGCCGGACTCTGCAGAGGCATTCGAGCACCTCGGCCCGACCGAGGCGAGGGACAATTCAGTTTTCTGAGGGATAGGATAGCTTGGTCTGTAGAGGTATGAGGACAGCTCGGGTAACCGAGGTATGAGAATAGCTCGGGCTACCAAGGTATGGATGGCTCGGGTTACCGAGGTTGAGAATGGCTCAGGCTACCGAGGTATGGACGGCTTGGGTTGCCGAGGTATGAGAATGGCTCGGACTACCGAGGTATGGATGGCTCGGGTTGCCGAGGTATGAGAATGGTTTGGATTGTTGGGACAACCTGATGCCGCTGAGGGCGATTGGGCTTCGCTGCTTAGTAGGTTTGACAGCTGGCCGATAGGATGCTGAAATTGGATTAGACCCAATTGTCGATGTGTGCGGTCATTAATGCAATGACTATTTTATCTCTCATAAGGAACATATGGTTTCAACCACTAACAACTTATCAGCTAATGAACTTGGATGTTATAAATGGTATTAGAGCATAGTACATAAGTTGATGGATAGGAAGAAAGGACAATTCATAGGATGGTGATAGAATCCCATCATCCAACTCGGAATAAATTCTGACTAGTTTATGTCATGCAACAAGAACATCGCTTTAGAAGGGAAAAATTGTAATATCTTAATATTAGTCCTATATTGAATGGAAAAAAAAGATTTAAGTGCTTACAACTCAAGTTCACCTATTACAAATTAACTTGCTCAAACTTTTAAGGCCATATAATTTTGATCTACTAATAGATTAATTGAACCCAGTAGGTAGGTGCCACTATAACATAAAGCTATTCTTGCAACATTTAATGGGCTTGCTTTCCATGACAGAATGGACTGAGGCCCATGAGGCGATAATATGTTCCTTGCCTTTATTTTTATCATGGAAAAAAAACCATCTAACTTTATTACCAACGATTAAGGAACGTAATTGGGCTATTTCAAAGAACATGGAACGATAGAACATATGATTTGCAGGGATAGTGTAGTTATTAAATAATCGAGCATCTTAATTTGAAAAATAATGAAAAGAAATGTTATTCTAACGGAATGGTATCATCGGTCAGTGGCATCCCGCGTTATGCGAGCCGTGTCAGACGCCGTTGGTAATGAAAGGTATCAAGCAGTGGGGCAGTCACGATAGTCGTCACGTACGGTCTTGATTGCCGTTCACGAGATTCTCATGTTCAAGTTTCCGTAGAAGTTTTCGCTGAAATTTGTGCTGTTTCTGGATCTGATTTGTTAGGCCCGGCCAATCATGTGTTCTCGTTTTTTTTATTTATTCAATTTTATCATTATTTGCTATATTGTTAGTCCCACACCGATTACTTCAGAAATAGGCAGGGGTCGGTGGCATATAAAAGGAGTCGAAGGGCCCTCTTTGTCCAATGTAGCTGACAACGCAATTGTTAGCTTCTTAGTATCAAATTTAATGGAATAATTTCAAGTTTTTATAAGATTCACTCTTAAACAACAATGACCAACCGTTATTTATTTTGATCTTTCCATAACTCTTGATATATTATTCTAAGTGCTTGGCGAGCCCACTCGACACTTTTTAGAATCAAAATCGTCAATCAATCCCAAGCCACATCTTTCCAACTCCCTCAATCTTCCAAATCTTTTTGTTTTCAATTGTCTTCTATGGCTCCCAAACGCACTTCGGTCCATGGAGCTTCCGTCACCATCGAAAGACCAAGTACTCCCTCCTCATCCTCAGCAAGACGCTCAACGAGGCAGCTATCACCAAGTACTCCCACCTCATCCTCAACCTCCACACTGGAAGCCCATGCTCTAGCTTCACCGCATCCTAATCCTTTGGCTGAAAGAGTCATTATGACCGAAAGAAATGTATAATTCAGCTTTTTGGATTCCGAAAGTTTTTTCATTTGTAATCTTTTGAGGAATATGTGATTGAGCAAACTTTGCTCATTTGATGTTCCTACTTATCCCGCTCTTATAAGGGAATTCTATGCTAATACTGGAAGAGGAGATGATGGGTTAGTTGCTATAGTCAGAGGCACCCGAGTTAGGATTAATAAGACGATTTTGAGCAACCTATTGGAGATGCTCATAAAAAGAATGATAGTAACTAACCACTTTGACCGTGGTGGCACCTTGACACGTACGGATGCTAGGAAGAGAAGTTGGTGATATAGAACAAGTCTATGCAAACCAGTTCAGTCTAGAGTTGAGACTTCTTTATAACATTTATGGTAGAATTTTATTTTCTAAAACTGGATGTTTTGATTTTATTTCTGAGAAGGATGTAATGCTTTATGGATTGCATTTTGAATGATTATCCTCTCAATTTGCCTGAAATGATGTAGAGTTATATGGGAGAAGCTTGTACCAAAAGAAGATGAATCTGCCTTATGGATTCAACATACTCATGTTGAAGTTATGGAAATCAAGACTTGTTTCCCATTTATGCACTTTAATAAATGGCATTTATAAACTTTAGGTTATGGTAATCATATAAACTTGTTAGTGGAATAATTCCAAGTTTTTACAGTCACGATACCCTCAAACTTGTTTGGTATAAGATCAAAAAGCTCTGTGTCCACTAACAATTTAATCTCTAAATTGGGAAATTGGATATTAGGCTTGCCTTTAATATAAAACTGTCTAGATCTGAATCTCTGCATTTATATTATCAACAACATGGCAATTAAAAATCAGTACTTTGGAAGTTTATAATGTTTACATCCTAGTGGCATGTCCAATTCAAGCAGGTACGTATCAGTGGACAGTGCAACGATGGGTGCTCGCAATTTTATTGGTAGTAGCTTATAGTCTGCATTATATAAGGCGGTACGTTCATGGCGTGGCCCTGCGACATGCCATGCTCAATCCGACAGGAGGATCTGAAAATGCCCCACCTTTAATCTGATCAAACACCCACCTGTTTGCAGCCTCCGTGTAGTGAATTCCATCCCAAATAATGCTTTTTGAGGGATCCTTGCAAGCCTTACCCAGTAGGACAGTAGTACCATTCACCTCGGCTGTATCGCTGCACCTCACATTGAAATCAAAGTTGTACTCACCACCACCATATCCACAGCAAACTCTAAGTGGATGCTCAAATCCTGAGACCATTTAAAGTTTTAGTAGATGGTCAGATCATGTTCTTTCTTTCTACATGACAGAGGGTGCAGAAGATGTGGAAAAAAATGAAATGAATTAATGAAATGGCAATGAATTGCTGATCCAAACATCATCATGAAGTTGTTAGCAGGTTGGTCGCACTAACTTTGCTGCAAGCTTCACCTACCATACTTTGTGGCTTCACTTATGAGCTTGTGCTTGACGGAGTATATGTCGACTAATGTGATCGCAGCAAGAGGAAGATCCTTTCTTAGCTGGATTACTGTTTCATTGAGCATGCTGTTGAATTGCTGGGCTAATTCATTGTAAAGAATGGCACAGCCAGCAGAGTCCAGTTGTTGATCCTCAGGGGGCATTCGTAACAGAACATAAGAAAGGCAGCCTAGAGGGCCTGTGTTGTGTATCCAAAATGACCTTCCTCCCTCCTCATAGATGCTCTGCAAGCCATACATCATCTCTTTCTCATATCATAGATAGTAAAAGACAAATAGACTAACAGTGACAGCAAGATCATATGCTCAGAAATATCTCATCTGTTTTTAATTCGTCCACACCTTTATGACTGAGGAGAACTCATTTAAAGCATTTGGGAGATAGTCATTTGCTGAAACGTTGAGGAGGAAAGAGAAGGCAGTGATGTCATTCTGGCCAATGTCAAATGTATACAATGCTTGAGAGAAATACTCCTTTCTTGGCATCAATTTCTTGTAATAACCCGTCGCTTTTAATGGTCCTTATTTTATTACTATCGTTTCACTAATTAAGAAGTGATAATAGCCCTCCCCCTTAAATGTTGAACGCTTGCTTGATGGGAGCATGCGGTGAAGGGATTTGAGTATAAATAGGGAACCCTTCCTAAGGCTTTCAACAAGGTTATCGAAAGAAAAACCTAATAAGTGGAGGCATTGAGTCCCTGATCAAGAGCACATCCTGAGGGCATACACCATCAGAGTGCGATGGCTCGTTGATTGGAAGAACTCAATCAAGATCCATCGAGAGGAGGAAGATCAATCAAGATCTATCGAGAGGAGGAGGAAGATCAATCAAGATCCATCGAAGGAGAAAGATCGAGATCCCTAGAGAGAAGGAAGATCAAGATCCCGTGCAGCTGATTCAAGGAAGATCGAATTCCTTACCCTCATCGGAAAGAACATTAATAATAATGGCTGAAGGTATTTATCGATCATAATAAATATATTGATACCGTATTTTCGTATATTTGATATCGTGATCAACATATTTAAATTAAGTCTAACATTTGGTATCAGAGCATTTTAAACCTCTGCCTTATTTTGTGAGTGTTTCCATCAAAGTTTCTCTTTTCAAGCAATTTATGCCGCGTGTTTTCCGTTTTCAGTTTTTCAAATCTCAGGTTTCGATTTTTTGCTCAGTTCTGATTTTTGGAATTGAGCAGAAACCATTAAACCTATCTCAGATTTCGATTTTTTGCGGAAACAAAACGTGGCCTCTTTCTTTTCTATTAAAGATTTCTTTCTGGCATTAAAGGTTTCCCGGATTTCTTTTGGTATTAAAGAGATAGCATTAAAGAAAGGAAGAGAAAAGAAACGTAGCATTAAAGAAAGAAAAAACTAAAGAAAGGAAATGCAGCGGAAACGTGGCTTCCATAACCACATGCCGTGACATATTAAAAAAGAGAGAAAACGTGGCTTGTTTCGATTTTCGCTTTTCTCGCTTATGGTCTTTTCGTTCTCTCATGGGATTTAAAATCTGGATTGGTTGAATTTTAAATGCATTTATTATCTGTTTAATGTTTTATTAAATCATGTAACATGATTTGTTTTTATCATTTATTTCTTAAGTTTAAATTTTTGTATTAAAATACGCCTCTCTCTATGCCTACGGTGTTTTGCATAGACTAGCCCAAGGGAATAATGAGCTACGGCCGGACGTGTTTTAATTAACAAAAATTTTTCTTAAGATGATAATTTCAAAATTCATTAAATAGATAATTGAAATGTTATCTCCTGTTCTGCATACTAGATTTATTCTATGCATGAATTTGGTGGTAGTGTGAAAATCACAGTGCAAATCCTTTCAAGGTCTGATTGGTCAGTTGGTGTCTAGAAAGGTAAAGAGATTGTGGTTACTTAATTGGTTCTGTTGACTGACCTAAGGAAAGCAACGGGGGGACCCCCACTTCTCCTTTCACTGGCCTGGCCAATTTGACTAACTCAGATCTTGATTTGGAAATGTTACGTTGATTAAGATCACTACCTAATAATCATGCTAAATTGGTTAATCTATATGCATATAATGGAATTCAATGTCATGTGATCAATATGATTTTGATTAATTGAGGAGTAGCCACAGCATCTTTGATTAATCAAAATTATATATTGAGTTGCAAAGATCACATAAGGTTAGATGACATTAATTGTGACTAATTATATTAATGTAATGAATCTTATCCCACAGGAATTTTTGTTGCACTAATATAATTAATTAGGATGCGATAACAAATTATTTTCTTAATTACCCACAGGAATTAAGAAAGGAATATAATTTGTTAGTCACATCATTAAGTTAATGAGTCTATTTGAGTATAATAACTTAGCCCACAGGTAGTTATTGTATGTTATTGATTCATGTTATTGCATGTTTACATTGGTAAAACATGACATCAAGTTATATGCCTCAAATTCAATTACATGAACATGATTTTATTTTTATGCAGCTATTTTGCCTGTTAATATTTCTGATATGAAATGTGATGTTCCCGATTTAAGTGGTGATAATTATAAATTATGGAAGGAGAGAATTCTTCTTCAATTAGGGTGCATGGATATTGACTATGCTATCAGGAAGGATGAACCACATTCAGTTACATCTACTAGCACTCAGGCTGAGATTGCTGCGTATGAACGATGGGAACGGTCCAATCGCCTCAGTATGATGTTCATACGTACTAAAATTTCTGCTAGTATACGTGTTCAATTCCTGAGTGCAAAAATGTCAAGAAACTTCTGAAGGCTATTGATGCACAATTTGAGTCTTCAGATAAGGCAATGGCTAGCACCCTAATGACAAAATTATCATCAATGAAGCTCACTACGGTTGGATGTGTGCATGAGCACATCATGAAGATGAGGGACATTGCGGCTCAGTTGAAATCCCTAGAGGTTGAGATGTCAGAATCTTTCTTGGTGCACTTTATTTTGAGCTCATTCCCACAGCAGTATAGTCCCTTCAAAATATCTTACAACACATAAGGACAAATGGTCAATTAATGAACTTCTGACCATGTGTGTTCAAGAGGAAGGGAGGCTGATTTTAGAAATGGGAGAAAGTGCACATTTAGTCACTCAGAGAAAGACTAAAGCTCCCAAAGCCAAACGCAAAGGAAAGGGTAAAGTATCCATCCATACATAAGACAAGAAGGAGTCCAAGTGCTTCTTTTGCAAGAAGAAAGGGCATATAAAGAAAGATTGTCTCAAATTCAAAGCTTAGCTTGACAAGAAAGGTACTCTAACCTCATTCGTATGTCATGAATCCAATTTGGTTATATGTCATAACACATGGTGGATTGATTCTGGTTCTACAATCCATGTTTCAAATACCTTGCAGGGTTTTCTAAATCAAAGGAAACCATTGGGAAGTGAACAAAGCATCTATTCAGGAAACAAGATGGGTTCACATGTGGAAGCAATTGGAACGTGCAAACTTATTTTACATTCTGGTTTTGTTTTGGATTTGGAAAAGACATTTTATATTCCAAGTTTCTCTAGAAATTTGATTTCAGTGTCAAGGCTTGTATCAGCAGGATACTCCTTTAATTTTAATAAAAGCTCTGTTGATTTATTTTATAAATCTAAGCTTATTGGGAATGGTACATTGTCAAACAATCTTTTCCAAATTAATTTGAAAAATAATACCACCTATAATGTGATGCACGCCCAAACTGGTATGAAAAGATGTGTTATAAATGAGAATTCCTCTATTTTATGGCATCGAAGATTAGGTCATATCTCCATTGAGAGAATTAAAAGATTAGTAAAAGATGGAGTACTTGATACTCTTGATTTTACTGATTTTGACACTTGTGTGGACTACATAAAGGGAAAGCAAACCAACAAGTCCAAGAAAGATGCCAAGAGAAGTTCAAAAATACTGGAGATCATACATACGGATATCTGTAGCCCAGATATGGATTCATATGGTCAGAGATACTTCATCTCATTTATTGATGATATTTCACGATATATGTATCTCTACCTACTTCATAATAAGAACGAAGCATTAGATGTCTTTAAGGTATTTAAGGCAGAAGTAGAAAAACAATGCGGCAAGCAAATTAAAATTGTGAGGTCAGATAGAGGTGGAGAATATTATGAGGATACACTGAGAATGGACAAGCACCTGGTCCGTTTGCTCGGTTTCTTGAAGAAAATGGAATTGTTGCACAATACACCTTGCCAGGGTCTTCTGACCAAAACGGTGTTGCTGAAAGGAGAAACCGGACATTATTGGACATGGTAAGGAGCATGATTGTCAGCTCTAACTTACCTAAATCCTTGTGGACTGAAGCTCTTAAAACTGCTGCGTATATATTGAATCGGGTTCCAACAAAGCTGTTTCCAAAACGTCATTTGAGTTATTTAAAGGTTGGAAACCAAGTCTGCAACATATACGTGTTTGGGGATGCCCATCTGAAGTAAGAGTCTATAATCCACAAGAAAAGAAACTAGACCCAAAGACTATTAGTGGATACTTTATTGGATATGCTGAGAAGTCCAAGCGTTATAGATTTTATTGTCCATCTCACAGCACTAGGATTGTGGAATCAAGAAATGCAAAATTTCTTGAGAATGACTTGATCAGTGGGAGTGATCAATCTCAGTATTTGGCTTCTTCTGAGAAAAATCATTCAGTTATTCCAGCTTCCACTTTAAGTGAGGGATTGGTTGTTATTTATAGCACTCCTCAAACTCAATTAAGTGCCCAACAACCAGTCATTGAGATTTCACAAGCTGATGGTAATCTAGAAGATCGTGTTGTTCATCAACAATCAGTTGTGCAAGATACTCCTCAAGAGGTCATTGACACAACATTAAGAAGATCAACTAGAATAAAGAAATCAGCAATTCTTAGTATTATGTTGTGTATCTACATGAATCTGACTATAACATTGGAGCCGAAAATGATCCTGAAACGTTTTCACAAGCCATGAGTTCTAAGGAATCAAACTTGTGGTTCAATGCCATGAAGGACGAGATGGAATCTATGGCATCTAATCGAGTCTGAGATCTTGTTGAGTTGCCTGATGGTGTAAAAGCCATTGGATGTAGATGGATCTTCAAAATAAAGAAAGACTCACAAGGCAACACTGAGAGATATAAAGCAAGACTCGTTGCCAAAGGATTCACTCAGAGGGAAGGAATCGACTACACGGAGACATTTTCTCCTGTGTCCAAGAAAGACTCTCTCCGAATAATTATGGCATTGGTAGCTCATTTTGATTTTGAGTTACATCAAATGGATGTGAAGACCGCATTCCTTAATGGAAATCTAGAGGAAGAGGTTTACATGAAACAGCCTGAAGGATTTTCCTCTGGTGATGGTGAGCATTTGGTTTGCAAGCTTAAGAAATCCATATATGGATTGAAACAAGCCTCACGTCAGTGGTATTTAAAATTTTATGATGTGATCTCTTCCTTTGGTTTTGAAGAGAACATCTTGGATCAATGTATATACCAGAAGGTTAGTGGGAGCAAAATTTATTTCTTGGTCCTATATGTGGATGACATTCTACTTGCAACCAATGATAAAGGGTTGCTATATGAGGTGAAACAATTTCTCTCCAAAAATTTTGATATGAAAGATATGAGTGAGGCATCTTATGTCATTGGCATTAAGATCCATAGAGAAAGATCTTGAGGCATTTTGGGATTGTCTTAAGAAACTTATATCAATAAAGTCTTGGAGAGATTTCAGATGAAAAATTGTTCACCAAGTGTTGCACCTATAGTGAAGGGTGACAAGTTCGCTTTGAACCAGTGCCCTAAAAATGAACTTGAACGGGAACAGATGCACAACATTCCATATGCTTCAGCTGTTGGAAGCCTAATGTATGCTTAGGTTTGCACAAGACCTGACATTGCATTTGCAGTAGGAATGTTGGGGAGATATCAGAGTAATCCAGGTTTAGACCACTGGAGAGCTGCTAAAAAGGTTATGAGGTATCTTCAAGGGACCAAGGACTACATGCTCATGTATAGACAAACTGATCATTTGGAGATAGAGGGCTACTCAGATTCGGAATTTGCTGGCTGCATTGATTCTCGGAAATCAACATCAGGATTTATATTTATGTTAGCTGGTGGAGCCATATCATGGAGGAGTGCAAAGCAGACTTTGATTGCTACCTCTACTATGAAAGCGGAGTTCGTTGCTTGTTTTGAGGCTACATCGCAAGGTGTATGGTTGAAGAGTTTCATCTTAGGGCTTAGAATTGTTGACTGTATTACTAGGCCAATTAAACTGTACTGTGACAATTCAGCTGCTGTATTTTTGGCTAAAAACCATAAGAGTGGTAGTCGAAGTAAACATATCGACATTAAGTATTTAGCCATAAGAGAACGTGTTAAAGAAAATAAAGTGGTCATAGAACACGTTAGCACTGAATTGATGATAGCCGATCCTTTGACTAAAGGCATGCCAATTAAGAATTTTAAGGATCATATGATAAGAATGAGAGTTGGTTCCATGATATAATTGTATGGATAACAATTTGTACAAAGAAACTCTTATTTCAATTATTTATTTATTTCTCATTCAGGTGTACACGTTATATGACTTTTGAGAAATGACAAACTTTTCTTTTGGACTCTGAATAAACATATGGTTTATTCATTATGTTATGTTGTCACATTTGGAATAGTGGTAAAGAAATTGAATGCATTGTAATACATAGAAGATAATACTCAATTATAGAGGACCTATCGCTATGATTCATGTATTTAGTTTCTTGTTCGGTGTTGATAAAATATACGAACCAAGTGGGAGAATGTAATAACCCGTCGCTTTTAATGGTCCTTATTTTATTACTATCGTTTCACTAATTAAGAAGTGATAACAGCCCCCCCCCCCTTAAATGTTGAACGCTTGCTTGATGGGAGCATGCGGTGAAGGAATTTGAGTATAAATAGGGAACCCTTCCTAAGGCTTTCAACAAGGTTATCGAAAGAAAAACCTAATAAGCGGAGGCATTGAGTCCCTGATCAAGAGCACATCCTAAGGGCATACACCATCAGAGTGCGATGGCTCGTTGATTGGAAGAACTCAATCAAGATCCATCGAGAGGAGGAAGATCAATCAAGATCTATCGAGAGGAGGAGGAAGATCAATCAAGATCCATCGAAGGAGGAAGATCGAGATCCCTAGAGAGAAGGAAGATCAAGATCCCGTGCAGCTGATTCAAGGAAGATCGAATTCCTTACCCTCATCGGAAAGAACATTAATAATAATGGCTGGAGGTATTTATCGATCATAATAAATATATTGATACCGTATTTCTGCATATTGATATCGTGATCAATATATTTAAATTAAGTCTAACATTATGCTCTGCGCGACAATTGTAGCCGATACACATGCAAAATTGGCACCATGGTGAAATTCGTACCCAACGAATTGAGGTAGGCACTGAGGTAAGGCAATCCGAAGCTTTCAGCTGAAGAGTTGACAAAAAAGATGTGTCCACAAGTTTTCAGATATTTTGCGGTGGATCAATACCGAGATTCTATTAATCTTTATATGGGCTTCGGTGATCTCTAAGTCACCAAAGCTACGCATTAAATTTAACCATTGGAAACAAGGAACTCCAACTAATTTGAGTACTGATTGATTGCCAGAATAGCGACAAATTTACATTGGATAGAAGAGAGAGAATTACCAATGAAGTCGATAATAAGGCGGCCATCCGAGCATCTCCCTGCAGGCATCCTGAAGAAGGTCTCGCCATATGGTGCGCGGAGTGGCGTGAAGGCCGCTGACAGTTCGCCTGTGTCTGAATTCGAGGCACCCAGATTGATAACAGCAGGGAAATGGCATGGTGAGGACAAGCCTGGGAGTGAGAGAGGTGGAACAAGCTGAAGAGATTGGGAGCCAAGGAGGAGGAGGAGAAGAAGAAGAGACAGCTTCATCACTTGGAATCAAGTGGTAGCAGAAAAGAGACTTTAAATAAAGGAGGGAACCGAGGTTGGAGGCGATGTTAGATATGCCAAAAAAGACGAAGGACAGATCTCTGCGCTAGGTGCCGCGTGTGAACAAGAACGGATAGAAAAGGGATGTGGTACCAGTACCAGCCAAATGGAACGATGCGGACTCGCGGACGTTCTTTCCGTTGCGTGGATGTCCGTTGCCTCAACGGATATTTGTATGAACATTGGAAGACTAACGTTTTAGAAACCGCCCAAATAATTTAATTTGTAAGCCGTTTTTTATGTAATTTAGGGCTAACGGTCATTAGGCCTTTAAGGCCATTATGGGCCAAGCCGTTGGAGCTTTTATGGGCCGAACCTATAAATAGGCTCAGGGATTCAAATTGAGGCAAGGAATCACTCTAGAATAATTTGGAGTAGCCTATATGATGTGTTTTATCTCATTTTATTTTATATATTTTATTAATCTTTTGGGCATCTAAAGGTAATCGTTGGGTTTGCACCTCCACGTGATCGTACTCGTAGTAGGAGGATCGGGTCGAGCCAGGTTGTTGTATCTTGGGGACAGATCGCCAACACCTGCACGAATGGGCAAAAATCTGATCCTTAGGGCAGTGTCTAACACGCCTCGGTCCTGGTTTGATCCATCTAATCTTTTGGTTTTACTTTATTTGTATATTTAAATTTCTATAACATATTTCTAGCAATTTTTAGAAAGGGATTTTTTGTAAGATCAAAACTATTTTCCAACAGCTAAGGATCAGATGTTTCCTTCTTCTCTAGAGATTACTAGATTTTCATTCCATTTACTCATTCTGCTTTTGCATGAGTTTGCTCAACATATAAAGTTTTTATGCCACTCTGAAATGCATGTGCATTAATGGTGCAAATGTTGCTATGCTAAATTATGATCATCCATTGGGCCCAAGATTTAAGGAGAAAAGATTATAGTTTGAATACTTATTATTTTCCTTGGGCAAAATATTAACATTGCTGCAATGCTTTAAATTATATTTCATAAGTTGATCTTTTTACCGTTGGAAGGGATTGTTGTGCTATGTTGCTTTAAAAGAGTTAGTTGATACACGCCATTTTTCTTCTTCTTTACTAATTTTTGTTAAATATATGGTAAAATGAATACTCAGTTTATCTTCACCATCAGATGGTTAAGTGCTCATGCACATACATGGACATAAATTGGTGTAAAAAATCTTGGTTATTAAATAGATTGGGCAATCATGTCATGTACTTAGCCTATAATAAAAGCGATTGTCCAGCTATCTCTGCAATTTGCTATGCAATTGTTTTTGTACAAACAATCATTATTTGGTTTATCTGCTTCATTTGTAGTATCAGATTTTAATACATTTGATATGCCTCGGGCGATATATGGTGAGCAAATATACTAAACTGATAAATAAGACATAACCAAAATAATAACATATGATATTGTTGTCTTATTCTAAATGTTAGACACTGTTGAGCTTCATTTGTCTTCTGACTTGTTAGAAGTTGAAGCTTGAATCTTGATGTGTGTGCATATGGTTTGTTCAATATGTCAGAGGTTTCTTTCTATTCACCGAACATTCACATGTTTAATTATATGTATATAAATACATACGCATTTATACATGTATGCATATAGGTACACAGACGTATGCAAATCAAGTGGGGCTTGTCAATCTTAGTGCCCAAGTACATATGTAATATATATACTTATTCTCTCCTCAAGTTAGTGTAGTAACTAACAAAGCTAACAAATATAAAGCTGAAGTGCTAATCAGAAAGTGAATACTTTGTTCACTGGATAGATGGACAAGGGGTGAAGTCATCAATCAGGTGGTTAACCATTCAGCATGAAACAATATATTGTGCACATAATATATGTGTGCTTGTATATAGATATATTTTTATATCATCTTATTATTCAACTTTCAAGTGCAGCTTCTAGCATATATATTTGTATTCTTACATAAATGCAAAAGTTTTTCTGTTCCAGATTAAGTGTTTTCTGGTATAGTGGTAAAAGCATTTTAATATCTCCTTGTTGTGTTGTTCGTTGCTAGACAAAAGTGACAGCATTGGGCAATACTTATTGCTTACCTACTATTGTGAATCTTTTAAGTTACCAAATGGCAAAGAATGGATGAACTTGGATGCGGTGGTGACAAGGTATGTCATTTAAATGCTCTATTTTGAGTCTCTTGATATATATTACCATGAGATTTAATAAAAGTTTTTATAATTTACTAAATAATCTCATGACCGTTGGAATATCCAACTTATTGTTTACCTTATATTTGGATATTCAATTCTAATATATCTTTGCCTGATTCTCTTATTTGAGGTCTAGTCCAAAAATAATATTCTCTTTAGAATTTGCCGAGAAGAATTTGGCAAATAAATTAAACAAGGGATTATCTAGGAGTGGAGTCCTAGATTCATCGAGGGGGATGTGGCTTAAGCCCATTATTGGGTCGCCAGCAGTGGATACCCAACCTCTTTGATTGGAGATCCTCTGAATGAGGTTCAATGTGGTAGAAACGAAGCTGATTGAGTGATCGTGTTAGAGCACAAAATTTTGAAAATTTTTCATTCCATCCCTATGATGAGTGCTCTTATAAAGTGACAGCAAATTTGTGTAAGGTTGAGTCATACTCTTAATGGATCCGAGGTAGGTTATCTGCAGGGTATTGTCACAAATACCCTTGGAGGATTCACCTATATGAGAATCGTCATATTAGGCCGTGACTAAAGGTTTGGGCTAACCTTAAAGAATTCTCATGAAAAATCAAGGTACTAAGCGCAAGGCCTTTAATATGCGCTGACCGCTTAAATCCAATTGATCCATACTGTGTGTGTGATTAGTAGAAGTCTGAGTCAAAGGACCTAGTTCAAGGTCTAATCCACTATGGTTCCTTCAGATGTATACAATCAAGACTAAGTGAGGTTCAAGTCCATAGGACACCTCACCTATTGCACAGTATAAGATGCCCTAAAATTTTTTTTATATTTATTTTTTTTATATTTTTATTTTAAACTTTTGTGGGAGATTGCTAGAAAAAGTTTTAAATAATAAAAAAAAGGGGAACGCCCGCGAGCGAAATGCTCGCGGACGTTCTTTCCGTTGCGTGGACGTTCGTTGCCTCAATGGACATTTATGTGAACATTGGAAGACCAACGTTTCAGAAACGGACCAAATAATTTAATTTGTAAGCCGTTTTTTATGTAATTTGGGGCTAACGGCCATTAGGCCTTTAAGGCCATTATGGGCCGAGCCGTTGGAGCTTTTATGGGCCGAGCCTATAATTAGGCTCAGGGATTCAGATTGAGGCAAAGAATCAATCTAGAATAATTTGGAGTAGCCTATATGATGTGTTTTATCTCATTTTGTTTTTATATATTTTATTGATCTTTTGGGCATCTAAAGGAATCGTTGGGTTTGCACCTCCACGAGATCGTGCTCGTAGTAGGAGGATCGGGTCGAGCCGGGTCGTTGTACCTTGAGGATAGATCGCCAACACCTGCACGAAGGGGCGAAAATCTGATCCTTAGGGCAGTGTCTAACACGCTTCGGTCCTGGTTTGATTCATCTAATCTTTTGGTTTTACTTTATTTGTATATTTAAATTTTTATAACATATTCTAGTAATTTTTAGAAAGGGATTTTTTTTGTAAGATCAAAAATATTTTTCAACACAATTCGCCACCGAATGGAGGTTTAAAATTTCATTTTATTTGAAATAAAAAAAAGAAATTATGGTGAGACGCCAAGTTTGACCGGACCCAAAAGAAGAGAAAAAATTGAAAGTTCTAAAGCTTTCATTTCGTACAAAAGAACCCATTACATTCATCTACTCTTTAACATCATAATTTACCTATTAAATTTTTTTTAAAGATCAGATAGGCCGAGCTCGAAGCATCTACGATTTCTCCTTTAAAAAAAAATACATGTCCTCTTCTCCTTATGTCACATGGAAAGCTAAATGCCATTAAAAAATCTCAACTTGAATTTGAGAGATTTGTGTTCTGGATTGGAAAAAGTAAACTGCCCCGGCGGAGCGGTAGGTAGTACGTAGCCGCTCATATTTTTCTCTATCTCTAAACAAGCACGCAATCCATTAAATAAATATCAGAAGCGGCACGACTAACAAAGCGAAATAGTGGCAACTCAGCTTGCATTCTTTTAAAATCATCTTGCACATAGCCTCTTAATTCTCAATCCGTGTATTCTTGTATAAGCATCCTCAGTAGATGCAAAATACAACCAACCAAGAGGAATCACCATATCAATAATATTGAGTCAATTCTACAAACAGTTTCACTGCTACAAATGTCCACTCCTATATACCAATACATTTTACCACTGTCCAAACTTCTCTGAAGTAACAAAATAAAGAACAATTGATTTTACGGTCAAATTACGAAAAGTGGAGCCAGTGAGTGATTACTAAGAGAAAAAAACACTACAGAAGGCCCTTCTCATGCACCACGCCACCTACCATCATGAAAGACAAGCAGATGAACCACAAAGTGAGATATTCCTCAAGAAAGAAAAGGAACCGCAAAGTGAGACAATTACCCCAATTATGTAGCCTCCTGTTCTTCAAGTGCTTCCATCTAGATGCCGGTACCTCATAAATCTACGCAAACACCACGAATAAACCAACATCAAAATCAAAAAAAAAAAAAAAAAACATATAAAAATACAAAGATAGAAGATTTATTACATGGTGGAGAAGCTGGGCTTGCTCAGATTCGTGATGAAGTTGGGGATGTAATAAAGAGTGGGTAGAGTACGTCCCCACGATGAAATCTGTTATAGATGGAGCCTAATTTCATCAAGAAGAGTTTAAATTCAAATTTTGAATTCGATTTGACCAACTAAGGAAGCTGATTTTGGGGAGGATTTGTTGCAACTTCCAAATCTAATCTTGGGGAGGATTTGTTAGAGATTTTCAAGGCAGCAATTCAGTCCATGTTTGCCAAAAATGTGGAGCCAGTTTTGAAAATCAGTCCATGGTTGCCAAAAGTATGGAGCTAGTTTTGGGATGGGATTAGATTGGAGGAGAGTCTTTGATCCTTGGTGTATATTCTTCAACCGGTAAAGTTGAGCAAAAAAAAAAAAGAGAGAATAGGAGGCTCTATGAGGACCCTCCGTGTGCTGTAGATCCTGATTCAACTCTCTGGATCATAAGAGTTTCTAAGAGAGTGTGTTTGAGAGCTTGTACCTGATTCAACTATTAGTAAAGCCTTGCAGATCCTGTGCCGCCGTAAACGTAGCCCAGTTTGGGTGAACCACGTAAAATCCTCGTCTCTCGTTGGTTTCTTTTAGATTTTGGTTTCTATTATTATTCTGTATTTTTTGTTGATTTATCGCAACTGCGTGCTTGGCCGTACTAATAGCGATCTTATTAGAGGAATATTTGTTGTTTCCCTATCAAATTGGTATCAGAGCCTGGTTTTGTTCATATTATTACAGTCGGACAAATCAACAAAGAGATGGCAGAAGACAATATCAAAATCAAGAAATTCAATGGTCATAATTTCGGATGGTGGAGGATGCAAATTGAGGACTACCTATATCAGAAGGATCTTTACCTTCCATTAGAGGGAAATAAGCCGGATTCAATGAGCGACTAGATTGGATGATTCTGGATAGGAAAGCCCTGGCCATGATCAGATTGTTGTTGACACCTTAAGTGGCATAATATTGCAAAGGAAAAGACCACCGTGGATATGATGACCGTTTTAACAAAGCTGTATGAAAAACCTTCCACCTCAAACAAGATATTTCTCATGAAAAAGCTCTTCAATTTGAAGATGACTGAGAATAGTTCAGTGACGGAGCATCTGAACGAGTTCAACACAATGATTAATCAATTGGAGTCGATCTCTGTTGCTTTTGATGATTCATTCAGGGCTCTTTTTTTTCTTATGTTCCTTGCCAGAGAGTTGGGACAATCTTGTGATGACAGTCAGCAACTCGGTATTAGGTAACGTTACATTCAATGATGCAGTTAGTTTATATTGAATGATGAGATGAGAAGAAAGGATGTGGGTGGGACTTCTACAAATGTTGTACTCATGGTGGATAGCAGAGGAAGATCACAGGAGAGGAAAAAGTCAGAGAAAGGCTGGTCCAAGAGCAGAGAAAAGTCCAAAGGGAGATTTCCCATGAAGTGTTGGAAATGCAGGAAGAAAGGTCACATGAGCAAGGATTGTTGGGGTAAGAAGAAGAAAAAGGTGCAGAGAGCAAGATAGAAGGTCAGGAAGCAAATGTTGTGAGTACTATTGAGCGTAATTTTGAGGATGTGTGCCTGTCAGCCGGCGATGGAGCAAACTCAGATCTGTGGTTTGTAGACTCAGGGGCTTCTTACCATTGCAGCTCAAAGAGACACATTTTTGAATTTTGTCCAAGGAGCAGCTCAAAGAGACACATATTTTTGAATTTTGTCCAAGGAGATTTTGGTCATGTCACAGTTGGCAATGGACAGCAGTGTCGAATTGTGGGTAAAGGAACAATTGTACTGAAGCCAGTGACAGGCGAAGAATTGAGACTTGCACAAGCCAAATACATCCCAGAGTTAAAGAAAAACCTAATTTCTACTAGCCAGCTTGATGTTGAGGGTTATGTATCCATTTTTGGTAATTCTCAGTGGAAGATTACTAAAGGGTCTATGGTTGTTGTCAAAGGGAAGCGGACAGGCACTCTCTACTTCTTGGCAGGCAGTGAGAGTTTAGTTTCAGTGGCAGCAGGAGACACGGGTACAGTGACTATATTATGGCACAGGAGGCTCGGTCATTTTAGTGAGAAGAACTTGAATATTCTACACAGGAAGAGCTTCTACCTGGGCTAAAGAAGGTGAACCTAGAGTTTTGTGAAGAGTGTATCTATGTAAGTAGAAAGCAGTGAGTTTTCAGTTAGCAAGAACTCAAAGAAGACTGAAAGGCTGGAGTTGGTCCATTCAGATGTCTGGGGTCCAGCACCAGTGGCATCATATGCGGGCAATAAGTACTTTCATATTTATAGATGATTTCTGTAGAAAAGTCTGGGTGTTTGCTATGAAGAAAAGTCTGAGGTCTTTGGCATCTTCAAGAGATGGAGAGTCATGTGTGAAAGCCAGACTGGAGCAAGTCTCAAGTGTCTCAAGACAGATAACGGTGGTGAATACTGCAGCAGAGAGTTTGATGTCTACTGCGCAGAGCATGGAATTAGAAGGATCAAGACTATCCCAGGGACACCAGAGCAGAATGGTGTGGCAGAAAGAATGAACAGGACCATTCTTGAGAGAGAGAGGAGTATGAGGTTTGACTCAGGTCTACCTACATATTTTTGGGCGGCAGCACTGGACACCGCAATGTATTTGATCAACAGGAGTCCATCCAATGCATTGGACGGTGGGATTCCAGAGGAGGTTTGGACAGGAAAATAGGTAAAACTTTCTTTTCTTAAAGTATTTGGCTGCATTGTTTATTCTCTGATTGAGAAAGAGAAGAGGAGTAAGTTAAACTCTAAGTCTACAAAGTGTGTTTTCATTGGATGCGGTGGCGATGAGTATGGCTACAAGCTCTGGGATTTCCAGAACAATAAGATCATTCAAAGCAGGAATGTGGTATTTGATGAAGAGCATACTTACAAAGACAGGAAGGATGCAGTGGAAGAAAAGAAACAGGAGTTTATAGAACTCGATCCTGTCAGAGATGAAGAAATTCCCCGAGTGTAAACTGAAGATGGAAACTCTGAGGATGTGGAGGAGGAAGATGTGGTTGGAACAGACAGCCACATGTATACATCGGTACCTTAGCCGGTGTCCCCATAGTTGAGAAGGACCATGAGGGTTACCAGGCCATCACAGAGGTATTCTACTAATGATTATGTTTTGTACACAGATTCTGGAGAGCCAGAATGTTTTGTTGAAGCTATGCAGGATGAAGCTAAGGTCAAGTGAGAGTTGGCTATGAAAGAGGATATGGACTCTTTAAAGCAAAACAAGACTTGGGATCTTGTGAAGTTACTCGCTGGCAAGAAAGCTCTGTTCAACAAATGGGTGTACAAGTGAAGAATGAGGTCGATGGTACTAAGAGATACACGGCAAGGTTAGTTGTCAAGGGTATGCACAGAAAGAGGGAATTGACTTCCAGGAGATCTTTTCCCTAGTATTCAAGATGACATCCATCAGGGTGATTCTGAGCATGGTAGCAGTGGAGGATCTTCATCTAGAGCAGCTATATGTGAAATAGCATTTCTTCATGGAGATTTGGAGGAGTTGTACATGCACCAGCCAGAAGGTTTCCAGGTCAGGGGAAAGGATGACATGGTCTGCATATTGAAGAAAAGTTTGTATGGTCTGAAGCAGGCTCCGCGGCAATGGTACCTCAAGTTTGACAGTTTCATGCTAGAGAAAGGCTTCACCAGATGCCAGTCAGAGCATTATGTGTACTTTCAGAGGTACATTACAAATGAGTTCATTATTTTATCCTTGTATGTGGACGATATGCTTGTAGCAGGTTCAGTATGAGGAAGATAGAAGAGCTCAAGAAACTGATGGCAAAGAAGTTCTCAATAAGGATTTGGGAGAGGCGAAGCAGATTCTTGGCATGAGGATCAACAGAGATAGAAAGCAACGGAAGCTGTAGCTATCTCAGGAGGATTATGTAGAAAAGGTACTGAAGATGTTCAATATGGAGAATGCAAAGGCAGTGTCAACACCTTTGGCAGCACACTTCAAGCTCAGCAAGCAGTTGTGTCCAACAACTCAGAAGGCAAGGGATGAGATGATTAGAATTCCATATGCCTCAGCCGTGGGAAGTCTAATGTATGCAATGGTTTGCACAAGACCGGATATCACACAAGCAGTGGGAGCAGTCAGCAAGTACATGCAGAATCCAAGCAAGGAGCACTGAATGTAGTGAAGTGGATCTTGAGATATTTCAAGGGTGCGTCAACTTACAATTTGTGCTATGGAGGTGATAGTCTTCAAGTACAGGGATTTGTAGATGCAGATCACTCTGGTGACAAAGACAGTTGGAGGAGCACCACTGGTTATATTTTTACTATCGGTGATACAGCAGTGAGCTGGGTATCTCAGTTGCAGAAGATAGTGGCATTGTCAACTACAGAAGCTGAATATGTGGCGATCACTGAAGCTAGTAAAGAGATGATATGGTTACAGAGGTTGATGGAGGAGCTCAGCAAGGAGCACGAGTGTAATACATTATGGAGCGACAGCCAGAGCGTAGTTCACTTGGCAAGGAATCCAGCATTTCATGCAAGAACTAAGCACATTCAGGTTAGGCATCATTTTATACGCAGTGCGTTGGATGAGGAGCAGTTGAAGCTGGAGAAAATTGATGGAGCTAAGAATCCTGTAGATATGTTCACCAAGGTTGTGAGCAGAGACAAGTTGAGTCTCTGTTCCAACTTGGTAAAGCTTTCAAGAGATAGATCAGGAGAGCGCGACACAGAGAAAGAAGGTAGATCTAAGATTGATGTCATTAATCTCCAAGTGGGAGATTGTTATGGATGGAGCTTAATTTCATCAAGAGGGAGTTTGAATTCAAATTTTGAATTTGATTTGGCCAACTAAGGAAGCTGATTTTGTGGAGGATTTGTTGCAACTTCCAAATCTGATCTTTGGGAGGATTTGTTGGAGATTTTCAAGGCAGCAAATCAGTCCATGGTTGCCAAAAGTGTGGAGCCAGTTTTGGGATGGGATTAGATTGGAGGAGAGTCTTCGATCCTTGGTGTGTCTTCTTCAACCGGTGAAGTTGAGCGGAAAAAAAAAGAGAGAATAGGAGGCTCTGTGAGGACATCCTCCATGTGCTGTAGATCCTGATTCAACTCTCTGGATCATAAGAGTTTCTGAGAGAGAGTGTTTTGAGGGCTTGTACCTGATTCAACTCTTAGTGAAGCCTTGCAGATCCTGTGCCGCTGTGGACGTAGTCCAGTTTGGGTGAACCACGTAAAATCCTCGTCTCGCTAGTTTCTTTTGGATTTTAGTTTATATTATTATTTTGTGTTTTTATTGATTTTATCGCAACTGCATGCTTGACCGTACTAATAGCGATCTTATTAGAGGAATATTTATTGTATTCCCTATCAAATCGTTCAGCAACCCCTTTTCTCCTTTCCACTCCATCTTCCGCTCTGGCAGCCGACCGCCCACCCACGAGAAATTAATTCAACACACGTATCGGTGATTCTGCTGATAAGATTAGACACCAGAGCGGATCAGAGGCCAAGAAATTAATACCTTGTTGCAAGTCATCCAGGAAGTTTGCCTCATAACTCTCTCCCAGCTTGTTCTTTCTGGATATGAACTTTGGAAGTACCTGCCGTGTCTAACATCCAAGAAGACCGTGGAGAGAAGACGTGATGCCACCCGCCATGGTTAAAATCTTGTTAAGTGTTGTCCGAATGATCACATCCATGCATTACTTGCATGGAAAAAAAATGGAGCATAAAACGATGACTCCTTGATGGTTGCCTGCTAAAATTTAAACTCTTCCCATTTTTCTCAAGGAAACAATTACTTGGCTACTGCAGTCCAGCCAAAAAGGCTCTAAGATGACAAAACTGGCACTGTTAAAAGTAATTGTGGAGGATACTGTGGATGTTGAGGGAGCAATCATATCCGTGTGAAATCCTGCCATGGCCAAGATTTTGAATTCTCAGGAGAAGAGAGGCGTGCAGATCTCATCTAGAGTTGGGTAGATATCTTACAGGACTCTTAACAGTGTTTCCCAATGAGCATAAACTCCAATCACGCTTGTTGCGATATCTTCAACTCAATTTGGAACCTTTGGGTGGATGACGTCCATTGTCTAGATACATAAGGAGAAAAGTATAATTTTAATTTTTAATTTGGATAAGTAAGAATATTTTTTGTATTAAAAAAAAAAGATTGACTAGATTTTAAATCTATAAATTATTAAAAAAATTATTTGGTAGTTTATATAAACTTTCATCGACTTTCATGATGAATATATTTTTACTCTAATATGGAACATATTATATCTAAAAGACCCCTAATTAAAGAAAGTCTTCAAAATGTTTAGGTCACACTTCGAGAAAGAAAGTTAGAAAATTTAAATAATAATATTTTAGTCTCTCTTAATTTAAAGATATAAGACATGTATTAATTGCATTTGGGATACAGCAAACAAGTTTATGAATAACGATGTAACTTATAGCATTAATCTTTTTACAATTATCCATGCCAATATTAATGGACCTTTGTCTTTTTAGTGATACCTTTTTCTTCGTAATTATCTCTATTTGATCAAAGCAAAATACAAAGATCTTTAAAATTAAGACTTAAAAATAATTAGAGAAGGATATCAAAAGGTCTAATTAGAGTTATAAGTATTATGGCAAACATAATATAATAAGGCAGCAAATGAAATAATTTGACAATACTTATAGGAAAATAGGATTGTAGCCATTTTTGATAGTCTTGATTAGAACGATGTAAGTATAATTACACCTTTAAGGATGTGATGAAGTGTATGATATTAATTTAATTTTTATGTTTGTTTTGGGGTGAGACTATTAAGACCGCTTTAACTATGCTCAATAGAGTTTTAATAACTATGTTCCCAAAATCTTTAACTTCTAGACTAAAAAAATAATAATAATTTGAACCACTTAATTTTATAATTGAAGTTATCTTAGTAAGTTTAGAATTTGTGATCGTTTTGAGAAAAGACTGACCTTAGGATATCCATTGCAATTTTATTAGATGCTCAAAATTTATAAGAATGTAGACTTTATTAATCTACATATGATAATAAAATTTGACAACTAAATTTTAGAGTTTGATGTCGCTCATGTTGCAAGTTGTCAACCAATTGATAAGAGAACTTAAGAGATAAATTATGATTCATTTGCCTTATGGTGGTATATCTGCACCTATAAAGATAATAGATCATAGACATTAAAATATGAAATCTTGTATTATTAAATCTGCTTCTATTGAAATGCCTGGTTAGAAAAAGACCATTGCAGAGGGACCCGTAAATATTTATACCAGGAAAAGAAAAGCTATCACTTCAAATGATTATAATAAGGCTCTTTTATCTATTTCTTCCAAAAAAAAATCTTACAGAACCATTATGACAATGATGGCTTATTTTAATTTTTCGTTGGATAAATATAAAAATCATCTTTTTAAATAGACATCTTGAAAAAGAAGATTGATACCGCTCAGGCGGTAGCTCAGCAGTTGGGGTTCCTCCACACATCCACGACGTCTCAGGTTTGAGGAATGAGGTTGCGACTGACTCGAATAATTACAAGGTTAATCCTTGGGGCCTGAAACGCTGGTGCTGGAGGGGCTAAGGTTTCTTCTAGTCTCCCTGTTCTGACTGTTGACACCTGGGTGGGGTCAGGTTGACTTACTCGTCTTCGGATGGGGAACGACTGCGCAAATCTAGCGTCGTGCATGGAACATATCCTGACGGGGAACGGAGCCATATGGGACCTAGCTACGGGTCAGCAAAGCCCTCCTTTCCCTTTCCTGTACCCAAAAAAAAAACAAACGATTGATGAGTACCTATACCACTAGATCAATAAGAGCTGATTCATCTTCCTTGCAGCATATGATATTCTACCTTCCAGTAATGATTTTAGTTTACTACATAAGACTTAGCAGTTATTGAAAACTTCTGATATGAAAGATCTTGATGTTGTTGGGTAAATAGGCCAATAGGCTTGAAATACCCTAATGGGCCTTGAAAGCCCATTACCTCCCTTTGTGGGTGAATGAGAAATTGAGAGGACATTTAGTCCCACATCGAAAAAATTAAGAAAGGAAGGTTCACTTATATGAAAACCTCTTCCTTCATGCTTAAGTTTCTTAGGCTCACCATAAGTGAAGAGCTACGCATCACCCCTACACACGCGCATGTGCGAAGGACGCAATGGATGCTTTGTAGGCGCACTTTACACTTCGCATGTGCACATCGTCTTGAGGGGTTTTAAATTTTTCCTTGATCATGAGGATTCAATGGTAAAAACTGATCGGATTAAGATGAGGGGCTAAGATCAAACGATGGACCGATGTGATTGATCAAAGCGGTGTTGATCGACTGATCATGGCTTGGATTGATCGCAGTCATTAATGAAATAACTGTTGATCATCGGTTGATTGGTCAATAGTTGACCACCTGTGGACCATTGGTGATAAGGTGCCCGTTCGATCAAGCCGTTGATGATCGTTGGTGATAAGATAACTGTTCGATCTTGAAATGATGTATCAAAGCCGTGCTATGACTTATCCAATCATGAAAATGGCTTATCTGATCGTGGATACTGTTGGGAATGATGTATGCAAGACGCAGCGAAAGATAAAATACAAAATTTTCAAATGCTCCTTAGGAACAGATTCATTAAATTAAAAATAAAATCTAAAACATTAGATTTATTAATACTTGAGTCCTAGAAAAGGATGAAACCGGTGAATCCTCTGTCACTAGCCATCTATGTGTCTAGCCTCTAACGGTGATCCACACGGAGAAGAGTGGATGAAGACCTTCAAGGTATAAAGATGACGGAGAGAGGGGTGCTAGCGCCTCTTGAATCCCCTTCTTGAATTTTAAACAAGAAGATGTCTAAAGATCTAATCTTTTTCTACCATACAAAAGGAGAAAGAGAAGGAAACATATTTATAGAGAGAGGAAGAGAAAGAGACGTTCAAAGGAAGATGTCTCTTTCCTTATGGCAACATTAATCCAAGGGAGAAACTTTCTAAGGCAACGTTAATCCAAGAAAAAGAAAGAGACCCCCCTTTCTCATGGTAACGTTAATCTAAGAAAGAGGAAGAGACTCCATCTATCATCCATGTATTAAAATCTCAGCCCTTGAAATTAGAATTAGTTATCTCATAACTATATGCCCCAATCTGTACGTGTTCACTATCGAACAGTAGAGATTCATCATGCCCCATCCCATGGGCATGAATCTATCTCTACATGGCTAAGATTTTCCATCTATACCCGAATAATCAGAGCCGTCCATCACATGGAACAAGCCAAATTTGGGTATCCAATTATTTGTTTATCATATGCAAATTATCTCTCCCTAAAATTTCTTTCTCTATGATGGATCATATCCATTATTATTTTATCTCCTTTAAATTGGGTCTTACCCAATTATCTAATTGATCATGTTATATGAATTAAATCTAATTTAATTCTCATTTAATTCATCCAAAATTCTCCTTATTGCGTGTGACCCATTAGGCCCTTTAACATGTTGGCAATAATCATGTCCTAATCACTGACCCTAGAAATAATTGGATAACTCTTTGTCCAAATCAACAATATGATTATAGATTATGAGAGGCCTCTAGCAAAGCATCATGACCACCAAGTGCAACCATCAACAACATTTGTCCATAAACGGTTACCGCATAATTCAATCCCTTTATCACATATCCCAGATCAATCAGTGGTATGGATTGTGTCAACCCTGTAATTGATCTTTGTTTACTTGATCTCAGGAAAATTGACTCATATGAATTAGAACTTCAAAACTATTTTGAATTCCAACTCAACCTTGCAAGGATTTAAAAGTCAATTTAATCCATCAAGTTTAATCCATCAAGTGGCCATGGGATATAACCCTTTCTATCAAGGAAGACGAATCATGTCTTGATCAAACACCACCTTCATGTGCTTCATGTCATACCCAACGACACCATATTTGCCACCCATGGCTAGAGCGATGTTTGGATATCATAAAATCATGACATTCCATACATGAGATGCAATGGAGATATCAAGTCAAAGGATCACTCACACCACCATCATTAGAGATCAATCATCAACACTATATAGAATATCCATATGGGATCTCTGTACGTGTCATCCAATGCATCGTTACAATAACGACTATCCACACACCTATCCAAGTATCTTCATACTTTAGCTTGTAAAATCAGTTGCTCATCCCAAGGGTGAGGATATGCAATGTATGCTAGTCTCATGATGTTCGATGGTGTCCAGTCCCATCTACACATCGACTAGAGAAATTTAAAGAATCAAACCATAATGTGCAATTTGGATCTTACAATTTGTAATCTTTATTACAAATTGCCATATGCATGATTCGCATTTTTTTGGACTTTATCTCACAGACAAATATATCAAATATATAATAAAAGACATCTAGATAGATAAAGAAATCATTTTTATTTGATTTGTATTCATAGAATGTATATAGCATCCAATCCGATTGGATCTAGGGCATACACTAACAGATACAACCTTTCGGATCATGGAAAGACTTATCGGATCATGTGATCTGAAGATCACGTTGATGAATGGGCATATCAAGGGTGATAAACCCTTACCGTAACATTCTTTGATCAAATCCGATCAATTAATTCAAATTAAAATTAAAACCGTAGGGTTGCTTCCAAAGGGTACCTAAAGGCTATAAATAGGACCATAGACATTAGCATTTTCACTCAATCCAAATCCAATCCTATTCCTTTTCTCTCTTAGGCATTTGCATACTCTCCTAAAGGAAGTATAGCTATAGTGCATAGAAAAGAAAGAAGCATTCTTGGATTGATATTTTTGGTGAATTATTGTACTGCATTCATCAAAAAAAGACTGTTGTATCCTGAAAGACAATCGTCATACATACCGTAAGCACCGTTGCGGGACGAAATTCTCTTAAGGACATAGAGTGAAACTATAAACTCAGTCTTATCAGTTAGGTAGCCACAATCTTTCCCTACAATCTTAAGATAATTTTGAGTCATGGAAGTGTGTTGTAGATGGCTACAATGATGACATCCGTTCAAGCTAAGAAATCGAAGAAGTTCTCGGCACTGACTTCAAGAGGTGGCAACAGAAGATACTATTCTATCTCACAACTCTGAATCTGGTCAGAGTACTGAATGAAGATCCACCAGTCCTGAAAAAAGGAGAGATCGACAAGCAAGTGATTGTTGCGATGGAGGCATGAAAGCATTCAGACTTTCTTTGTAAGAACTACATCCTCAATGGTCTGGATAATACCCTATACAATGTATACAACAGTATTGCTACTACCAAGGAATTATAGGCATCACTGGGTAAAAAGTATAAAACAAAGGATGCTGGACATAAGAAGTTTATGGTCAGAAGATTCTTAGACTACAAAATGGTCGACCACAAAACTATTATGGAGCAAGTCCAAGAGCTTCAGATCATCTTGCATGAGATACATGCAGAGAGAATGTCTCTCAGTAAGTCATTCCAAGTAGCTGCCATCATAGAGAAGCTACCGCCATTATGGAAAGACTTCAAGAACTACCTGAAGCATAAGCTGAAGGAGATGTAACTTGAAGATCTAATTGTCCTCCTGAGGATCGAGGAAGACAATAAGAGCCAAGACAAGAAGACAGGAGGACAACCTGCTGAGCCTAAGGCCAACTTCATAGAAGGGAAGAAGAAACGCAAGTTTTCATGTGAAGGCTTTAAACAGAAGAAGGACAATCCAAAGAAATATAAGTTCAAGGAAAGTGCTTTGTCTATGGAAAGCAAGGACACAAATCCAAAGACTGTCATTTCAAGAAGAAAGAAAACAAAGAGGTCAACATTACTGAAATCTTATCCCAAGAAGTATCCGAGATGATGCTGTCAGCTGTTGTGTTTGAAGCAAATATGGTTGACAAAGCTAAAGAGCGGTACATCGATACTGGAGCTACCAAACATGTCTGCTCTGATAAGAGTATGTTCTTATCATTTACTCCTATCAATGGTAGAAACCTGATCATGGGTAACTCCGCTACATCCAAGATAGAAGGACTTGGCTGCATTATTTGAAGATGATATTTGGCAAGGAGCTTCTACTAAACGATGTGCTACATGTCCCTGACATCCGGAAGAATCTTATATCAAGCTCCCTCCTAAGCAAACATGGCTTTAGGATGGAATTTAAGTCTGACAAATTTGTACTTACTAAGGAATGGATATTTATTAAAAAGGGTTACTTGAATAATGGATTATTCAAGGTAAATATAATGACTGTACATAGAAACCTTGAAATGAATAAAGCTTATTCTTCTGTTTATATGATTGACTCTTCTTGTTTATGGCATGATAGATTAAGATATGTGAATTTTAATTTATTATAAAAATTAATAAAATTAGAATTATTATCTAATCATGAAATCGATCTACATTACAAGTGTGAAGTGTGTGTTGAAGCTAAGTTAACAAAAATATCATTTGTTTCAATAGAAAGAAATACTGAACCTCTTGACTTAATTCACAGTGGTCTATGTGACTTAAAGTCAGTTCAAACTTGAGAAGGTAAAAAATATTTTATAATATTTATTGATGATTCAATAAGATACTGCTATGTGTATTTACTAAAGTCTAAAGATGAGGCTTTAGAAATATTTAAATGTTATAAGAATAAAGTTAAAAATTAACTTGGTAAAAGATTAAGGCTATAAGGAGTGTAGAGGTGAAGAATATGATGCACTTTTTAATGAATTCTGTCAAAGTATGGCATTATTCATCAAACTATGGCTCCTTATTCGTCTTAATCTAACAAAATTGCAGAACGCAAAATTGCACATTAAAAAAATAATGAATGCTATGTTGATAAATTCTGGTACACCATAGAATTTATGAAATAAGTAATTCTCTCAGTAAATCATATTCTGAATAAGATACCTCTTAAGAAGAAGGATGTTACTCCATATGAGTTATGGAAAGAAAAGAAGCCTTCTTATAATTACTTAAGAGTATGTGGATGTCTAGCTAAAGTAGCTATTTCGAACCCCAAAAAGGTCAAAATAGGATCTAGAACTGTTAATTGTATTTTTATCGATTATGCACAAAATAGTAGTGCATATCGCTTTCTTGTGTATAAATTAAATATATCTGACATTCAAAAAAATACAATCATGGAATTAAGGAATGCGTCATTCTTTGAAGATATATTTTCAAGCAAAGAAAAATTAGAAATAAGTTCAAACAAAAAAAACTTATGATAATACTGCTAGTAGTAGTCATCAAAAAAATATCCTAAAGATGAACCAAGACGCGGTAAGAGACCAAAAGTTACAAAGTCCTTTGGTTCTGATTATATAACTTATATGTTACAAAATGAACCTCAAACATTCAAAGAGGCAATGTCTAATCCAGAAGCACTCTTTAGGAAAAAAGCTATTAATAGTGAAATTGAGTCCATCTGGTATGAAACCACTAGGGTGCAAATGGTTTTTTAAGAAAAAACTAAAGGTTAATGGATCAATTGACAAGTATAAAGCTAAATTAGTGGCTAAGGGCTTCAAACAAAAAGAAGGTATAGACTTCTTTGATACCTATTCACCAGTAAGTAGAATAACATCTATAAGAATGTTAATCACTTTTGCAGCCATTAACAATCTTGAAATTCATCAAATGGATGTTAAAACTACTTTTCTAAATGGTGAATTAGATGAAGAAATATACATGGAATAGTCTGAGGGATTTGTTGTTCCTAGATAAGAAAAGAAGGTGTATAAACTTGTTAAATCCTTAATTATATGGATTAAAATAAGCACCTAAATAATGGCATATAAAATTATCAAATGGATTCAAAATAAATGAATGTGGCAAATGTATATATGCCAAAATCCTGCCTGAAGGGTCTGTAATAATCTGCTTATATGTAGATGACCTGTTAATCATTGGTAGTAATACTGAAATGATTAAACAGACAAAGAAAATGTTGATCAAATATATATTATGGGTATTGCAGATATTGGGATTTCACTAGAACATCTGAAGAAATAATATTATCTCAATCTCATTATATTAAGAAAATATTAAATAAGTTTAAAAAGTATGATACTAACCCAATGAAAATACCAGTAGATGTTAATCTACATTTGGCTAAGTATACTGGAGAACCCATATCTCAGTTGAAATATTCACGTATAATTGGCAGTTTAATATGTCATGAATTGCACTCGTCCTGACATAGCATATGCTGTCAATAAGTTGAACATATTCACTATAATCCAAGTCCAAGTCATTGGACAGCTCTAATAAGGGTATAAAGATATCTGCGATATACCCTAAGTTATGGATTACATTATTCAAGATATCCAGCTGTACTAGAAGGATACAATGATGCAAATTGGATATCTAACACAGAAGATACAAAATCCATAAGTGGATATGTATTCACCTTAGGAGGAGGTGCTGTGTCATGAAAATCTTTTAAGCAAACATGTATAGCTCAATCCACTATGGAATCTGAGTTTATTGCTTTAGAAAAGGCTGCTGAAGAAGCAGAATGGCTTCGAAACCTTTTCGAAGATATTTCATGTTGGCCAAAGCCTGTGTCTGCAATATGCATACATTGTGATAGTCAATCGGCAATTTGCAGAGCACAGAATAAGATGTATAATGGTAAGTCTAGACATATACGCCGCAAACATAATATCATTAAGTAGTTACTTGAAATTGGTATAATTTCTATTGACTATATTCAGTCAAAGAAAAACCTAGCTGATCCATTAACAAAGGGGTTACCAAGAGATCAAGTAAACTATTTATCGAGGGGAATGGGTTTAAAATCTATAACTGAAAAATCTTCATGTATAGTGGATACTCAATCTAGCTGACTGAAGATCCCAAGATCTAGGTTCAAAAGGGATAACTAAATTATAAAGAGACTTGCATAGCACTAAGGATATCCAATCCTACTCATTCCTATGATAATTGGTACTACCTGCCAAAGTACTAGGATAAGCATTGCTTTTAATGATTCTTATGACATGAAAATCATGTGGGGTATAGTAGGATACTCTTAATAAGAATCACCTATGTAAGTGTGAACTGGGCCAATTCCATGAGAATTTTAAGGTTTAATTCTTTAAAGCACTCATAAAACCAGGAGGTGTTCGGGGCCAAAATGAATACAACCATGAGAACCAAAAGAATGCTCGGGAAGAAGTTGTGTGATTGTTATTGTTTTGGTTTAAACAAAATGCTGAAAAGTTCAAGACATCATGTTCACTTATTAGCAAGTAACTCGATAACAACTCACTAAGAAAGGTTCAAAGCCATAAGCTACCTATCTTGATACAACTTCATCCTATTATACTCTCTTTAATGTTGCATATTCATTTGCATTAAAATTCTTTTGTGAGGGGGATCACCTTTGCTGATCTTTGATGATCTTGATCTAAGTCTAATTTCCATTCATGTGGAGGATTGTTGGGCAAATGGGCCAATAGGCCTGAAATACCCTAATGGGCCTTGAAAGCCCATTACCTTCCTTTATGGGTGAATAAGAAATTGAAAGGACATTTAGTCCCATATCGAAAAAATTAAGAAAGGAAGGTTCACTAATATGGAAACCTCTTCCTTCATGTTTAAGTTCCTTAGGCTCACCATGTTAGAAAATATTTTTAATTTATGCAAAAATCCCTTCATATAAATTGCTAGAAATTTATTCTAAAAATTTAAATGCCTAAGAAATTAAAATAATAATAAGTTGATAATCAAGCCTAGATCGAGGCATGTTAGACACTGCCCTAAGGAATCAGTTTTCGTTTTATGCAGGTTGTTGGCGATCTGTCCCCAAGGTACAACGATCCAGCTCGATCCAAACCTTCCACCATTAGCAGGATCGTGTGAAGGTACAACCCAATGACTCCTTCATATGCCTAAGAAAAGATCAACGGTAACAACAAAATAATACAATAATAAAAAATTCTTTGATTGATTCATTCCTCAATCTAAATTCTTGAGCTTATTTATAGGCTTAGCCCATAAAAGCTCCAACGACTCAGCCCATAATGACCTTAAAGGCCTGACAGCCGTTAGCCCCAAATAACGTCGGCTTACAAAATGAATTGTTTGGACTATTTCTGGACGTTGATGAACATTGGCACTTTGTAGGTTCACTTTGCACTTCGCACGTGCATCATCGCGAGGAGCTTGTGGGGCTTTAAATTTTTTCTTGATCATGAGGATCCGACGATGAAAACTGATCAAATTAAGATGAGGGGCTGAGATCAAACGATGGACCGATGTGATTGATCAAAGCGGTGTTGATCGACTGATCATGGCTTGGATTGATCGCAGCGTTGATGAAATAACCGTTGAACTATTGATCATCGGTTGATCGGTCAACAGTTAACCACCCGTGAACTGTTGGTGATAAGGCGCTCGTCCGATCAAGCCGTTGATGATCATTGGTGATAAGGCAACCGTCCAATCTTGAAACGCGTATCAAAGCCATGCTGACTTATCCGATCATGAAAATGGCTTATCTGCTCATGAATACAACCTTTCGAATCAGGAAAAGGCTTATCGGATCACGTGATCTAAAGATCACGTTGATGAATGAGCATATCAAGGGTGATAAACCCTTACCGTAACATCCTTTGATCAAATCCGATTAATTAATTTAAATTAAAATTAAAACATAGGGTTGCTTCCAAGGGGCACCTAAAGGCTATAATAGGACCGTAGACATTAGCATTTTCACTCAATCCAAATCCAATCCTATTCCTTTTCTCTCTTAAGCATTTGCATACTCTCTTAAAGGAAGTATAGCTATAGTGCATAGAAAAGAGAGAAGCATTCTTGGTTCGATATTTTTGGTAAATTATAGTGATGCATTCATTAAAAGGATACTGTTGTATCCTGAGAGACAATCATCATACAGATCGTAAGTACCATTGCGGAATAAATTGTCTTAACAACATAGAGTGAAACTCTAGACTCAGTTTTATCAGTTAAGTAGCCACAATCTGTCCCTACAGATATTTTATCTTTAGTTTTTGGAATTAAATTCAATAGGGATAGAACTCATAGTGCAAATAGATACGATAATAAATATTATTTTATTACTATTATGTTGGTGTTCTAAAATCTGTTTGCGATCCTAAAATTTTTTATATGGAACCACTTAAAAAAGAAGTCAACTTACGTGACTGCTGCAAGAGGAATATCATTGCTCCATTTAATTACTACCTCATTAAGCATTCTATTGAACTTCATTCTGATCAATACGATGAAATGCCGGGTCATGGTATCTTCCACTGTTTTGCTTATTAAAAAGAAAGGAAAAAAAAATATTCTGACCAACGTCAAACATGAACAATGATTGAGAAGTGGTCGTTTTTGGGCGTCAAAACTTAAAACACCTCCAACAAGACGAGCACTATAAGATTGGATGGCTAGTTCAGACATAATATGGCTTGCCTCTGAATATTCGGTGCTGTGATTTAAACTGCAGGAAACGGTCCAGCTGCGGTTCTAAAGAGAAGGGACAACAGCCACCGAGGGAGCGTGGTGGCTAAGAGCCCACCAAGCCCACCGGTGTCCAAACCCAAAACGAAAAGTCTTTATGCCCTAGTTGCGTCACGCATATTGCATTCGACGATTGATGATGCATGCATGCGTATGTTAAAAATAAAAATATTTATTTATTTATGATATGTGTATCAATCATTGAATGCAGTGCAACTTTCTACACCACATCTGATGAAGCAAGACTTTTTCAACCCAAAAATTAAGTCAGTGATGTTTCTCTCGACCATTTTGTCGAGCAAATTTTGCGCTTTGCTATTGTTTCCACTTTCAATGATCAGAGAGGTCTCTCATGCCCTTAAGGCGATGATATGTTTCTGCTCTTTTTTTTTTCTTGAAAAGAAAAATATGTGGGTTATTAAACAATCAAGCATCTTAATGTGAAAAATAATGAAAAGAAATGTGATTGCAATGGAGGTCTACCAAGAAAAGTTTGCTCAGAGATAAGCATGGCATGGAGAGTGGGTGCACCGATGGACCAGGGGGTTCGATCGAGTTGGCCAATGGCCAGTGGTGGACCGATAGGTATGGTTAAGTAACTACTGGTAGCAAAATACTCGTTCTACCAGCCATAAATAGTTATGTTTTGGTAGTATTTTGATTAATTTAGCCTATAATTTTTTTTAAAAAAAATTAAAAATCAACCTGTGGACCACGTCAGGCGTGGCAATTTACATCACCGGTCGAGCTTATTCACGCTTGACGCTCTCCTGGTGATTTTTTTTCATGTAGAGATTTTATGCGGACACATGTATATTGGCGCGCCATCGCAGGGATTTTATGCGCACATTCGTTATTAACGCATGGTCTTGCTTCTTACGTAAGCGTGAGCTACATTTCAGCATGAAAATTCCATGAGTTTCTCGTGCACAAGCTCCGCAGAAGTTTTTTATGCAGATTTTATGCGTGATTTTGCTCTTTATCATGATATATTTATATTTTCTATCTTTTTTTCTGCATAAAATAAATCAGAATATATTTATATTTTCTAACCAGATTTTTTTTTTCGGATAAAAAAATCATGCTTAGGCCCGCACCTGTGTAAATTTCCGTAGAAAGCTCTGCTTTCCATCCGAGGCGTATCGATATGCGGTGCGGGTGAGACCAATGCGTGGGCATCTCTCCGTCGTTCGATTATTTGCTTTATTATTAGTCCCACATCGATCACTTTAGAAACTGGAGGGGGTCGGTGGTAGATAAAAGGAGTCGAAGGGGTAATGGTTTTAGCGGTTATGCGTACGCGATTGATTGGAGTTCAACAAAGTCAGTGGGCTGTGATGGGGGCCAGGTTGGGGAATGGACTTCATAATTTGGGGTAGGGAGCAATCCGAGCATAACTGGTAATGTATTCGGGGTTGAATTTTAGTTTAAATCTTAATTTGGGGTAGTGAGCAATCCGATCCTAACGGGGTTGAATTTTAGTTTAAATCTTTTACCAATTTTCTTTGAGTTTAGAATCAGCTGCGTGTAACGCCCAGACCCTGGGCTTTTCGTATTTCGGCATTCATCTTTTCGTATTTCGGCATTCATATTTCACCCGTATCACCTGATGAAAGAGCCTTGAAACTTGGGGACCAATTTTTGTTTCCAACTAGCTTTTATAGGCATGTAGGGCTCCTCGGTAAGCATAATTTTCTTGGTTCTTGGCTGTGACATGCCATTCATTTGCAGCCTCAGTTGTGTGAGTTCCTCTTCCTGAGTTTGTTTCTTGCATTACTTTCTAAAATTCCTGGGTTTGTTTCTTGCATTACTTTCTAAAAAGTATTGCAGTTCCATTCACCTCTACAGCATCTCTCTATATTAAAATTTAGGCATGTCATCACAAGGGTGCAACTTGGGCTGGGTTCAATCCGAATTCAACCTGCCGAACCTGATTTACAGAAGTGTTTAAACTCATGTTTGTCCAATTGAAAGATTCGGATTTAACTTGGTTCAATTTGTAATTGAATTGGGTTCGGGTTGACCGCAAGTTAAACCCAGGATAATCTAAATCCGAAGGCTACCCGAATGGAAGATAGCATATTGGCATCATATTTTTTTGGGGGCCAATTAGGTTGAACGAGATGACCAAGTTGAGGGTGAAGAGGGCAAAGCCGTTGATGAAGAAAAGAAGGACAAAGTACATTTCGACCATCCTCACATTTTGCTTCACTTCTTACCTCATCTTCTTTGTTTATGACACATTTTTCTTTTCTTTATTTTAGGTAAGATTTTTTTAATACAATGTTAAAGCCGTCTAGTTTTTACGTTTAATAAGAGATTTTATTTTTTCGTCTCTGTGATTAATAATTTGATGTTTATTTACTTTGAAAAAAGTATTTTATTTTTTTTTCATCAATCCAAATTTTAATTCGAATCCGATTTTTAAAGATAAGGTTATGGTTGATGTTTTACAAATAGGGTTAAGGTTACAATTGATATTTTACAAATATGGTTAGGATTAGAGTTGAGGGAAACCCGAGTTTAATGAGCCCGAGTTGCATCCCTAGCCACCATCATAGAGATAACAAATAATAGCTTAAATCTCGTTATCATTCTAAAAATATATGGCTATGGAGATGAACATAAGAAACCTTTAAGATGAAACGATTTAAAAAATATATGCCACCACCATGGCCATTGTTCTAAGTTGCCAAGGAATCATAATGCATTTTGTTGCATGGTGTGGCTGATTAGGCTCCGTTAGTAATAGGCTAATGGAAAGTGCCCATCGTCACCTTGGCCCCGACTTTGGCTTCGGCCCCAACCTCGGTCTCGGCCCCGACCTCAGCCCTCGACCTCAACCACGGCCTTGGCCTCGGCCCTAACCTCTGCCTTGGCCCCGGCCTCGACGTCGACCTTGTCCTTGGCCCCGATCTCGGTCTCAGTGCTTGAGGGCCCCATGCGGTCTGGCAGACGCCTGCAACTACCATGTGGCCCATCAATCTCCCGCACCGTTGCATGACCACTACCGGTTGTAGTACCTGTCTGACATGGCCAAGCCCACCAATCATCTGCGACGCCGCACTTGGCGGAAGGATGGTACACCAAGGTACCTTTGATAACCTCAGAAATGGTTGTGGCCTATCCTCCACTAGTTCTGTCATCTGTCCCTTGCCAATGGCGGCGTTTCCGACCCAGCAACCTTCCAGAAGGAGTAAGAGGGACCTTCAACCTGGTATAAAAATCCCTCTCTCAAGGTGGGGGGGATTTGAACTCAAGCTCTCAAGCTATTTTCCATTAGCTCTTTCTTCACTGTTCCCAATTCGCTTACTTGAGCGTCAGAGGGTCCCCACCGATGAAACCGATCCTTGGAGACTTTCTTGCAAGAACTCCGTTGAGGAGGAGCCTTTCCGTTATGGCGGCAATAGATTGGCGCGCCAGGTAGGGAAGGAAGAAGTGAAATACCTACGAAATGGTGGTAACACGTGCTCAAAAGATCTTTACTAGTCGCGCTAGGAGGCATAGCCGGGATCCAGAGCAGCGGAAAATTAGTCTCCCTGCTCCCCAGGTCAGCCTCTCGCCACCACCCTAGGATGACCAAATCGCCGCCCTTGCCTTAAGTCTAATTGCTTGTGATGATGGTTTACCAGCTACAACAACAACCTATGGCCGCACAGCAGCATTCGGCGCTGCCTTCGCTAGGCGTAGAGGTGGACCAGTCGAGCTGTCTTCAAGATCTTTTTGGTAGGTGTCCTTTGATGGTCGGATCGCTCATCAGGCCGAACGACGGCTAGAGTACAACCAGCGGCTGGATGAGCTCAGCTGCAAGATCACCAATCAGCCTAACATGGACTACAACAGTCATCCTTCGCTCTCCTCTTCATCGCCTTCCTGGCCAACCTTCGGAAGGCCGCCCGAGCATGGTATTCCCGATTGCCTCTCCGAAGCATCATCTCCTTTCGGCAGTTGGCCTTCCTGGCATATTTTGATGCATGTCAGAAGATCCCGCGGGTGGCCGACAACCTATTTTCTATCCAGCAAAAGAGCGATGAGTCGCTGAGAGACTTCATTGCTCGGTTCAAGAAAGCTGCTCTCAAAGTCTACAATCTCGATGATTTATGGTTACTCTGGCCTTGAAACGAGGACTCCATTCTTTTCGCTTCGCCTACTTTCTCAACAACAAGCCTCCGAGCTCCTATGCTGAATTGCTGAAGCAGACTCCTCTCGGAGAGAGGTCGATGGGGGTCCAGCAAGAGGCAAGCCTGTCCAGAGCCTGACAAGCCTCGTCCCAGGAGGCCCGAGCCACCCTATCGATCGGACAATTGACCGTGGGCCCTTGCTTCGAGGGAGGAGCCCTTTACTCCCTTGCTCGTCCCGATATCCCACATCTTAATGAAGATTGAGGGCGAGTCGTTTCTTCAGCGCTCCACTCCTCTGAAGCCGGGAGCTTCCCGCAACAAGAACCTCTACTGCCGCTTCCATTGTGATCACGACCATGACACAGAAGACTGCTGCCAGCTGAAGAAGGAGATCGAGGATCTCATTCAGTGGGGTTACCTTGGCAAGTTCATCCAGAGGTGGAACTCGGTGGCACTAGCCCGTCAATGCCCTTGCCTGCCTAATTTGGCATTAACAACGCATTGATCGAGAAGACGATGGCCATGATTTCTTGGGGGGCAGGCGGTGCGGCCAAGAGGCCATGAGGGGTTGAAGGGTTATATATCGTAATCCTTTTCTCAAAAGGGGACCTAGAAGGGATGGATAATCCTAATGATAATAGCATCGTCATATCTATGACGATCGCGGAACACCTTGTAAAAAGAATTCTAGTTGATAGTAGAAACTCAGTCGATGTCCTTAGTTATGATGCTTTTGGTTTGAATGAGCTTGTCTATTGATTCTCTTCGGCCCGTAACCACACCCCTGATGGGCTTTATTGGGAACTCCGTGAAGGTGGAGGAAAGATTACCCTTGGCCGGAACATTGCCGTGCCAGAGCACCATCCTCATCAAGTTTTTGGTCGTTCGAGTCTTCCTACCCTACAATGCTATCCTTGGAAGGCTCGGCCTGAATCTCTTGGACGCCATCATTTCCACCAAGCGACTACTGATCAGATTCCTTACCAACGCCGAGATCGAGAAGATGCGCGAAGAAAGGAGCCCGGTGCCGTTTTGTTACCATACAACCCATAGTCCGCAAGCCATAGTCGCTCCCCCAGTGCTAGAGTCATTGGACCCCAAGGAGGTCGAAAGGAAAGGAGAGCCTGCCGAGCACCTATTGGCATTTTCGCTGGGGGAGGACCCGACGAGGATGATCCGAGTCGGGGCACTTCTCCCCAAGGAGGCAAGAGACCGACTCCTCGTCTTCCTTCGGGCCAACTCGGATGTCTTCGTATGGTCGGCATCTGACATGCCGGGTATACCACTAAAGGTGATCACTAACAAACTCTGCATCAACCCGCAGTGTCGGCCAATCCGATAAAAGAAGAGGAGCTTTGCTTCTGAGCGGCAAAAGGCCATCGATGAGGACGTCAGCAAGCTGATTGCCGTCGGCCACATCCGGAAGGTGCATTATCTAGATTGGCTAGCGAATGTAGTGATGGTCCGCAAGGCTAATGGGAACTGAAGGACGTGCGTGGACTTCAATGACCTCAACAAGGCATGCTCCATAGAAAGCTTCCCACTGCCCAGGATCGACCAGTTGGTGGATGCCACGTCGGGCCATGAGACCCTCACAGCTTCATGGATGCCTTCTCGGGGTATAACCAGATTAGGATGGACCCGGCGGATGAGGAGGCCACTTCCTTTGTGATCGAGAAGGGCATCTATTGCTAAAAAGTAATGCCTTTTGAGCTAAAGAATGCATGAGCCATATACTAAAGGCTGATGAATAAGGTCTTTGAGGACCAAATCGAGCACAACATGGAGGTATACATGGACGATATACTGACTAAAAGTATCCACATCGATGACCATGTTGCTGACCTGGTGGAAACTTTTGATAACTTTCGCCGGTACTAGATGAGACTAAACCCTCATAAGTGTGCCTTTGAAGTGACGGCGGGTAAGTTTTGGGTTTCTTGGTAAACCTAGATAAGATTAGTGCCATCCTCGATATGAGACTTCCGGCCAGCAAGAAGGAGGTGTAGCACCTGACTGGGAGGATGACGGCCTTCAGCCATTTTTTGTTGAGGTCGGCCGAGTGGTGCTTGCCTTTCTTCAGGGCATTGCGGAAGGTGAATGGCTTCGACTAGACGAAGGAGTGCCAAAAGGCTTTCAAAGGGATGAAGGAGTTTCTGTCGACCCTGCCATTGCTATCGAAGCTGACGGAGGGAGAAGACCTTTTCCTGTACCTTGCCGCCTCTCAAGAGGCCGTCAGCTCGGTCCTTACCCGCATGGACTTCGATGGGACGCAGAGACCAATATACTACACGAGCAAAGTGCTTCACGACGCGAAGTCCAGGTATTCCAAGACCAAAAAAATTATTTAGTCTCTAGTCAACATCTCAGGCCATACTTCCAAGCCCATTCGATCGTGGTGCTTTACGGACTAGGCGCTGAGGGTGATCCTATCTCGTCCCGATACCTTCGATCGGTTGGCAAAGTGGGCTATCAAGCTGAGAGAGTTTGACCTATCATTTCTATCAAGATCGGCCATGAAATCCCAGTCTTGGCAGACTTTCTGGTCGAGTGCACCTGGGTTGAGGAGCAACCGAAAGAACTCAGCATGGTGCCATCGGCAACCCCTTTTGAGACGACGGAGGATGAATGAATCCTCCATGTAGATGGTGCATCGAACTCTCAGGAAAGTGGAGCTGGCCTCATACTCGCTAGTTTCGAGGGGACGGTGGTAGAGTATGCCCTTCAATTCCTTTTCTCCGCCACCAATAACCAAGCTGAGTACGAGGCATTGCTAGCTGGAATGCGACTTGTTCGAGAGCTCAAAGCGGAGTACCTCAGAGCCTTCACTGACTCCCAACTCATCTCCAGCCAGATCGTTGGAGTAAGGTCTGATCACAAGCCTTACTTTTCACTCGCTTCAGCGTCCCCTATATCCCAAGGGGTGAGAATGCCTAGCGGCGAAACAAGTTCCTGATGATAGACGGGTGGCTATTCCGAAGGTCCTTCTCTTATCCACTTCTGAGATATGTCGGCCCTGCGGATGCTGACTACATCCTCCATGAGATCCACGAGGGCATTTGCGAGAACCACCTAGGGGGCAGAGCACTGGCGTACAAGGCTTTATGCCAAGGGTACTACTAGTCCACAATGAAGGAGGATGCTGTTGAGTTGGTCTAGAAGTGCGATAGCTATCAGCGACACGCTAACATCCAGCAACGATCGACCTCCCAGCTAAGCTCTTTGTCGGCCCCATGGCCCTTCACCAAATGGTGGATGGACATCCTGGGACCATTCCCCCTGACTTTCGGCCAGCAAAGATTTCTACTCATCGCTATCGACGACTTCACCAAGTGAGTGGAGGCCGAAGCCCTAGCAAAGATTACTAAGAGCAAGGTACTATCATAAATTTGTGAAAAACTTCTCTCGCCTTGCCCTACCCCTAACTCGCTTAACTCAAAAGCGAGTGAAGTTTGACTGGACAGAAGAGTATGAAAACAGTTTTTAGGAGTTAAAGTAGCACATGGTGTCAGCTCCCTTTCTTGCCCTTCCGATAGGATCCGAAGGATTTACTCAATTTACTGATGCCTCTCAGAAAGGATTGGGATGCGTTCTGATGCAGAACAAAAAGGTGATAGCCTATGCCTCTAGATAATTGAAGCCTTATAAGTAAAATTATCCTACTCATGATCTTGAATTGGTTGCTATGGTTTTTGTCCTGAAGATTTGGTGACGTTACCTATATGGGGTATCGTGTGATGTGTATATAGACCATAAGAGTCTAAAATACATCTTCACACAGAAGGAGCTAAACTTGAGGCAAAGGAGGTGGTTGGAGCTACTAAAGGATTATGACCTGAACCTACACTATCATCTTGGGAAGGCCAATGTAGTAGCTGATGCTTTGAACAAAAAATCCTCTTCAGAGTTAGCTACTATGATTACTTCCTAGCCTCACATTCTGAGGGACCTTGAAAGGTGGGAGGTTGGATTAAGAGTACAACAGTCTAATGGGCTTGTAGCAGCACTTGTACTCCAGCAAACCCGAATTGACAAGATCAAATCCTCCCAGAAAGAAATCCAAATTTACAAAGGATTAAAGAAGATATGCAGTAGACTCCCAGAAAGAAATCCAAATTTACAAAGGATTAAAGAAGATATGCAGTAGAATGAATTTTGTGTAATGGAGGATGGATCCCTAAGATTTGAAGATAGACTTTGTGTGCCAAACTTAGAGGAGCTAAAAGTCAAAATTTTGAAGGAGGCTCACTGCACTTCCTATACTGTGGCACTAAATGTATAAATACTTAAAAATAAATTTGGTGGAAGGGTATGAAAAGAGAGATTGCTTAGTAGTGGCCAAGTGCTTGGTATGTCAGCGAGTGAAGGCCGAGCATCAAAGGCCTGCGGGACCTCTTCAATCTCTAATGATTGCACAGTGGAAATGGGAAAAGGTTACGATGGACTTTGTGACTGATCTACCTAAAACTCCTTGGAATAATGATGCAGTTTGGGTTATTATAGATAGACTAATAAAATTAGCTCATTTCCTACCTTTCAAAGTTGGGGTCTTTAGTGAAAGATTGTCCAGTTTGTATATTGAGTAGATCGTGAGACTCCATGGTGTTCACGTATCTATTATATTAGATCGGGATACCAAGTTTATGTCCCAGTTCTGAAAAAGTCTTCATAGAGCCATGGGAACCAAATTAAACTTCAGCACAACCTATCATCCCCAGTCAAATGGATAATCAGAGAGAACCATACAGATTCTGGAAGACATGTTGCAAGCCTGTGTGATGGATTTGGGTGGAGCATGGGATAACCACTTACCTTTAGTGGAGTTTGCATATAATAACAGTTATCAAGCCGTATCCAAATGGCTCCATTTGAAGCTCTGTATGGTAGGAGGTATAGATCTCCTTTATGTTGGGATAATGTAGGGGAAAGAAAATTGCTAGGCCCTGAGCTGATTTAACAGACAGTAGAGAAGGTGCAATTGATTAGGGAGCGTCTTAGTATAGCTCAGAGCAGGCAGAAGAGCTATCCTGATGTCAGGAGGAGGGACCATTTAAGATCTTGAGCAGAGTAGGAGAGGTAGCTTACAGCTTGGCACTGCCTCCGATACTATCTGGGGTACACAATGTGTTTCTTGTTTCTATATGGGTACACAATGTGTTTCTTGTTTCTATGTTAAGGAAGTATATTCCTGACCCTATCCATGTAATAGAGTTTGAACCTATACAGTTGAAGAAAGATTTATAATATGAGGAGCATCCTGTGCGTATCGTGGACCGCAAGGATCATGTTCTGAGATGGTGTACCATTCCTATGTCAAGGTTCAGTGGAGTAATCATTCTGAGAGGAAGGCTACTTGGGAGCTTGAGGAGGAAATGAAAAAGAAAAATCCATAATTATTTGTATCCTAATATAGCTAAATGATGTATCGATAACTATTGATCTTTGAATAAATTTGGTTGATTTTGTGACAGAATATTTGAATTTCAAATTTTATAGAAGAGTATCAATTTCGAGACCAAATTTTTATAAGGAGAGAATGCAATCCTCAATAATAAATATAGGATTACCTAGATCGTGGATGATTGGATTCCTGAGTCTATGTGTGACGGCTGGAGTTTCGTTTCATGGGTGACGTTTGAGTTCCCAATCTCCTTGAGTCGAGGCATCGCGAGGCTTCTTCGTCGGCTTTAAAGGAGAGTGTGGGCAACTCTTTCATCCATCCTCGCGCAAGTCTTCAGCCGGTAAGCTTCCTACCCATGCGACAGAGAGAGAGCCACAGACAAATGACGGTCCTCCTGTGATGATTTGGTTTAGGCATGGCGGCATACCCATCACTTCGCCGGGCCTGAGCTATGGCCGGCGGCCCCACCGGCACCGAAGGCGGCGTTCGATGGGGGACCGAACGTGGGAGAGAGGGGGAGGAGAGGGCCATGGCGACCCTTCTTCTGGGCAGGAGCCGAACCGGCTCTCGTGTTTGTTGACCCAATTATTGATTTTGATTATTAACAAAAGACTTAGTATATTCACTATGTTTCTGATAGATTTAATAAGTGCTTCAGGGGTTAAAAATGTTTAATCAATCAAAAGGAATAAGTTTTGAATCAAATTTTAAAAGAATTTTTTTAAAGTTCAGAACTTAGAGTCGACACCCAAATAGTCAGGAGCCGGCCCCAAGGCGTATCAAAGATTCTGGATTTTTGGCACGGTCCGAAGTCGACACCCAGAGTTTTGGAGCCGACTCCAACTTGAGATACAGAGAAGTGCATTCTATTTCAGTTTTCGGAGCTGACACCTAGAATTCAGGAGCCGACACCTGAGAGTTCGGGAGCCGACACCTGAGTTTCTGGAGCCGACTCTAACCTGAGAACAGAGAGTGTGTTTTTATAGACATTTCTGGAGCCGACACTATTCCGGAGCCAACTCCCGAAAGCGACGAGCCGACACTTAACTTTCTTGGAACTCCTCAACAACTTTTTATTTGCTATTTATGGATACCCGATCTGGAGCCGACACTTGAAAAGTTGGAGCCGACTCCAACCTGTCAGGAACAGATTTTCAATTGTCAGAACAAACTTAATATTTTTCCACCTAATCTCTAATGGTTATTTTTCTTTGTGTGTAAAAGTATCCAAGCATCTCACAACGGCTATATTTCCCACCTAAACTTGGATTAAGAGATCTATCCATTTGAAAAAGAAGAACAGAGCAAGAAAAGAGAGAGAAATATTTTTGAAAAATCGGAAGAATCTTGAAAAAGAAAGAGAGAGAATCAAAAGGAAATACTCAGAGCTCAAATCCATCAATCCCAGAAAGTTCAAAGAGAAATTCACAAGCCTCTCAAGATCAAATCAAGGAGATTCCCAACATTTGAAGAGAGAAAGCAAAAACCCCAAATCCTCAACTTCTCTACTACGTGAAGAATCTGAGCTGAGGCTGATTCATTCCTTCAAAGGAGAAGAAGAAAAGAAGAAAAACATACATTCAAAGAGCTTCAATCAGGCTTTTCTTACCCTATTTATTTTATTGAATATCTGCTCATTTATTCAAACTGATGTTTGCTAATTCAATCATGGGATTAAATTAGTGGAGGTAGAATACATCGGGACAAGCTAAGGATAGCTTGTGTTTGGGTTTTGTGCTGGTGATCTCGGTAAAACCAGCTGGGTTTTGTGATCCCGGGAAAACAACAAGTTTTGAGTTGTGAGCTTGTAAAACAACTCGGCTGTAATCAAGAGGATTATAGTGTGGGCCCAAGTGCTACTTGAGGTGGACGTAGGTGTTATACACCAAACCACTATAAAATCTTTGTGTTTGCTGTGCTTTATCTATTTGTCTCTTTCTATCTCATTATTTGTGCTTAGCACTTATCTTGCACTCAATCTCCTTTTATTTCAAAGCACGTAACATTAAAAAGCTAAATTTTTAAGAACCCAATTCACCCCCTCTTGGGTTGCCATTTGGGCCAATAATTGATATCAGAGCTAGTGCTCATTGTTTATTTGATCAAACGATCAAGAGCTAAGGATCTAAATGGCAGCTCAAGCTGGATCTTCATTTGCTGAAGATCATTCTACAAATAGACCTCCTTTATTTAATGGTTCAAACTACTCTTATTGAAAAGCTAGAATGAGAATTTTTATTCAAGCTTTAGATTATGAACTATAGAGTGTAATCACTAATGGACCTAGTACACCCACACACATAGTAGATGGTTTAATAGTTTCTAAACCCGAAAGGGATTGAAATGAGAACGATAGGAAAATGGCTCAGCTCAATGCTAAGGCCATGAACGTTTTATTGTGCATTAGATGCTAATGAGTTTAATAGAATTTATACATGTATTTCTGCAAAATAAATTTAGGACAGATTAGAAGTTACCTATGAGGGTATTAATCAAGTCAAAGAATCAAAGATTAATATTCTTGTTCACAAATATGAATTGTTTAGCATGGAACAAGCTGAATCTATAACCTGCATGTATATAAGATTTACTGATATTGTGAATGGTTTAAAGAGTCTTGGCAAGACCTATACTAACTCTGAGTTGGTTCATAAAATCCTTAGGTCTCTTCCAAGGACATGGGAAGCAAAGGTGACTACAATCCAAGAAACCAAGGACCTCATACCTTACCTTTGGAGGAGCTACTTGGATCACTAATGACTCATGAGTTGACCATGAAACAGATATAGAGGAAGACGTCAAGAAAAGAAGACCATTGCATAGTCTTCTTGCAAGAAAGTTTAAGAAATTCATGCAAAAAAGAAGGCCTTTCTATAAGAAATAATTTGGAGCAAAGATGGAAGGTGAAAAAGAAAAAGAAAAGGACAAGGATAAAGAGAAACCCCCTCATATGCTATGAATGTAAGAAACCGGGGCACTTTAGATATGACTGTCCTTAATTAAAAAAGGGATACAAGAAAAAGAAAATGGCATATGTTGCAACATGGAGCGATAGCGAGTAATCCTCTTCTAAGGAAGAACAGAAAGAGGTTGCAAACATTTGTTTTATGACAAATGATGATAAGTAAGTACTGAAACTCATGACTTTACCTTTGATAAATTGTTTGATGTATTTAACGAACTAGTTAGTGATTTTAAAGTTTTGAAAAAGAAAAGCAAATCTTTGAAAAATGATAATTTAAATCTTGTCAGAGAAAAGATAAATTAACTCATGAAATTGAAGAATTGAAATATGAAAATAAGAATTTGCTAAAAGAAAAAGAATCAAGTTCAAATGAAAATGTTAGTTTAAAGAAAGAAGTTGATAAATATAAAAATATAGTTGATAATAAATGTAGCTTTGAAAACTTAATTTGCTATTGAGTAATCAAAGAGCTGTATTTGATAAGGCTGGATTAGGTTATAGGCCTAATAAGAAATAAAAGTATATTAAAAATTTCTTTAGAAAGGAATAAGAGAAAAATGTTGTTTAATGTTATTGCTGTAACAAGAAAGGATACAAAGCCTATGAATGCAATTTTAGAAAATTAATAAGAATCTTTATTGCTACTAACCATGCTACAACCATGAAGACCCAAGAAAGCTTGGGTACCTAAACAAAAAGTTTGATCACTTTGCAGGAGTGTCTTACGGCCAAAAGATTAAAACGAAAGTAGTATCTTGATAGCGGCTGCTCAAGGCACATGACGGATGACAAGGATCAATTCATCACCCTTGAGGATAAAAAGAGGAGTAGTAACCTTCGGAGATAATGGCAAAGGCTAGATTATGAGCTTTGGTAAAATTCAGATAAATCCCTCCACTTTTATTGAAAATGTTCTTTATGTAGATGGTTTAAAGCATAATTTAATTAGTATTAGCCAATTATGTGATAAAGGTTTCAAAGTTTCATTTGAAGCTTCTATCTGCACTGTTTCTAATCCTATTGACAATAGCATTATATTTACTGGAAGTAGAAATGATAATGTATATTTAATTGATTTAGACAATCTGTCTACTAGTAGTCATTGCTTAGTTGTTGATAATGCTAATGTAATGAGATTGGATGGTTGTGGCATCGTAGATTAGGTCATGCAAGCACACAATTAATTTCAAAATTAATTAAATGGATTTAGTTAAAGGACTTTCAAAGTTAGATTTGAAAATAATAGAATTTATGATGCATGTCAATTTGAAAAACAAACTAGAAACTCTTTCAAATCTAAGAATGTTGTTTCCACTTCTAGGCCACTAGAGCTACTTCACATGGACCTTTTTGGACCAACTAGAACCACTAGTCTAAGAGGAAAGAAATATGGTCTTGTAATAGTAGATGATTATTCTAGATTCACTTGGGTATTGTTTTTGGCTCATAAGGATAAGACTTTCTCAATATTTTTGAAATTCTTCAAGAAAGTCACTAATGAGAAAAACAACACCATAGTGTCTTTAGAAGTGATCATGGCACAGAATTTGAAAATCACTTATTTAAAAATTTCTGCATTGAACATGACATTAATCACAACTTTTCTGCACCTAGAACACCACAACAAAATGGAGTTGTAGAAAGAAAAAATAGAACTTTAGAAGACATGGCCCGTACCATGCTATGTGAAAGCAACCTTCCAAAATACTTTTGGGCAGAAGCTATAAACAGCATGTTACATCCTTAATAGAGCTTTAATTAGGCCAATTCTTAAAAAAACTCCTTATGAATTATGGAATAATAGAAAACCTAACATTAGTTATTTTGATGCATTTGGTTGTAAATGTTTCATTAGGTAAAGACAAATTAGGAAAATTTGATGCAAAATTTGATGAAGGTATATTCTTAGGATATTCAATAATTAGTAAAGCCTATAGAGTATTTAATAAGAGGAACTTAATAGTAGAAAAATCTATTCATGTAGTTTTTTATGAATCCTTAGTATCAAGTTTTGAAAAGATTGATGATGAGGAAGATACAAATTTGCTAGAAAGAGATATTGAAAAGTTAAATATAAATGTATCTTCAATCATGAACAAGAAGCTAAAGATGATGATTCCCCTAGGGTTGATGTTATTGATGCACTCATAATGATGTAGATCTGCCTAGAGATTGGAGATATGCTTATGGTCATCCTAAGAAATTGATTATATGTGATTCATTTCAAGGTGTAAGAACTAGATCATCTATGAGGAATATCAATAATCATCTTACATTGTATCTCAAATTGAACCTAAAACTATTGAAGAAGCTAAAAAAGATAGTAATTGGATGCTAGCTATGCAGGAGGAATTAAATCAATTTACTAGGAATAATGTATGGTCTTTAGTTGATAGACATAAAGGTCAGTCTGTTATATGATCTAAATGGGTATTTAGAAATAAATTAGATGAAAATGGCATAGTAATTAGAAATAAAGCTAGATTAGTTGCAAAAGGATATAATCAAGAAGAAGGAATTGATTTTGATGAAACCTTTGCACATCTAGCTAGATTAGAAGCAATTAGATTATTACTTGCATTTGCATGTCATATAAATATCAATTTATTTCAAATGGATGTTAAAAGTGCATTTTTAAATGGTTTTTATAAATGAAGAAGTTTTTGTAGAACAACCATCTGGTTTTGAAGATCATGAATTTTTTAAATCACGTTTTTAAATTACACAAAGCACTATATGGTTTAAAACAAGCACCTTCAGCTTGGTATGATAGGTTAAGTAAATTTCTAATTGAAAATGATTTTACTAGAGGAAATGTAGATAAAACTCTATTTTTAAAAAGAAAAGATAAAGATCTATTAGTAGTACAAATCTATGTAGATGATATTGTATTCGGTGCTACTAATGATCTTCTATATCAAGAGTTTGCTAAGCTAATGCAAGGAGAATTCGAGATGAGCATGATGAGAGAACTCAATTTCTTTCTAGGACTTCAAATCAAGCAAAGTAGAGAGGGAATTTTCATCAACCAAATAAAGTACACAAAGAAAATTCTCAAGAAGTTTGGGATGGAATCAATCAAACCCCTTGGAACACCAATGAGTCCTTCATGCAAATTAGACAAAGATGAGATGGTAAGAAAGTAGATCAAAAATACTATCGAGGTATGATTAGATCTCTACTTTACTTAACGGCAAGTAGACCTGATATTATGTTTGTTGTTTATCTATGCGCTAGATTTCAATCAGAACCTAAAGAATCTCATTTAATTGCTGTAAAAAGAATACTGAGATATTGTGGAACTAAAAATGTAGGATTATGGTATTCCAGAGACTCAATACTAAATTTGATTGCATATTCTGATTCTGACTATGCTGGATGTAAACTAGATAGAAAGAGTATAAGTAGTGCATGTCAATTTTTAGGAAATAACTTAATCTCTTTGTTTAGCAAAAAGCAAAACTCGATTGCATTATCTATTGCTGAAGCAGAATATGTTGCAGTTGGAAGTTGCTGTACTCAAATCCTTTGGATTAAGCGACAACTTGAAGATTATGGCATAACACTTGATAAAACTCCTATTAAATGTGATAATACAAGTGCAATAAACTTAATTAAAAATCAATCCAACATTCAAGAACTAAACATATTGAAATTAATATCACTTCATTAGAGAACATGTAGCTAATAGTGAAATTTATCTTAATTATGTTTGTACTGAGGAACAATTAGCTGACATATTATAAAACTATCGAGTGAGGAGAGATTTTGTTATCTTAGAGGAGAATTAAGGATTTGTGATCCTCTGGAATGATTTTGAAACCCTTAAGATTGATTGTCTAGAATTCAATTAATTTCTTGAAGATCCTTTCATGATTTTAAGGACAATTTCTCTAAACATGTGAACAATTTGATTCTACACATTTCAGAGATTTTATCAAAAATTTATTGATTTTATTTCGACAAGCTTCGGATATTTGAAACTCTCTTTTTTTTGAAATTGT
>UESW01004307.1:931197-956829 GCA_900491605.1 Calamus simplicifolius
GCCGTCGGTCTTGGAGCCGTCGGCCTTTGGGGCCGTCCAAAAAATTTTATTTTTCATGGGGTCAACTGGCCCCATCAAATGCCCCCTACACTCCTTGAGCTTGCGTGCCCCGCATCGACTAAGCGAAAGGAATGTAGAACTTTTACCTTGGCATCTTCGCTGCCTTGGGTGGACGTCTGCATGCCTTCTTTGGCTAGCTGAGGGCGGCTAGTAATCCTTTCCAACGCAGAGTCTGGAAGTCTTTTGAACCCAGGAGGGTGACCAGAGGGTGCTTGGGCCAGGCTCAGGTGCCTTTTTCTTTAAAGAAATTGGTCTCCTTCTGCAGGGTTGATCTGCCCCCCAGGAAACTCTATTGATTGGAGTCCGCAGGTCTTGAGCTTGAGGGTGCCGACATAGAGCCAGTCTTGGGTGCCGATGCGGAGTCCGGTCTTTATTGCCGACGCGGAGTCGGTCTTTGGTGCCGACACGGAGTCGGTCTTTATTGCCAACGCGGAGTCGGTCTTTGGTGGTTTTCCTGTAACGCATTCAGATACTAATGAAAAGAAACTTTTTCTCAGTGTAGTATACTTAGCTTTTTAGCAGTTGTTTGCCTTCGCGGGTCTTTGGTGCCGACGCGGAGTCGGTCTTTGTTGCCGATGCGGAGTCGGTCTTGTTGCTGGCGCGGAGTCGGTCTTTGGTGCCGACGCGGAGTTGGTCTTTGTTGCCGATGCAGAGTCGGTCTTTGTTGCCGATGCGGAGTCGGTCTTTATTGCCAACGGAGTCGGAGTCGGTCTTTGTTGCCAACGCGGAGTCGGTCTTTGGTGCCGATGCAGAGCCGGTCTCTGTCTAAGGAATATACTCATCCCAAGAGTGTGATAAAACAAGGATATTCTGAATAATACTTTATTAAAGAATCAGCAAGCTACTGATAATATCGTCCGCGTTCCGAATGCGGGGGAGAAGCTTCCCATTTTTATGCCAGCTTGCTTCCTTACGTTGGGGCATTGTTGAGGCAAATCTGAGGCGCTGGAGGTGCCGACGCACCCGGGCCGTGAGGTTTCCTCGAACGAACTTGCCCAAGTGGCCCTGCTGGACAAACTTTTCAATGGCCGTCTTCAACTGGCGGCAATCTTCAGTGTCATGCCCGTAGTCTTGGTGATACTGGCAGTAAAGCTCTTTGTTGTGGGGGTTTACTGACTTTAGGGGATGTGGGCGTTGAAAGTAAGGCTCCTCCTCAATCTCTAGCAAGATGTGGGAGATCGGAGCCATGAGAGGAGTAAACCGCCCTTAGGAACCAGCACCTGGGGCCGGTGGTCAAAGCGACGGGGTGGTTCGGGCTGCCTGGATCGTCCCTCAGCTGGCTCCATTGGTGTTGGCTTCTTATTGGAACTCCTGCTGGCTTCCCTTCTGGACGAGTCAGCCTCGTTGGCGCGGATGTACTTCTGGGCTCGGCTTAGCAACTCGGCATAGGAGCCGGGAGGCTTTTTGTCCAGAGAAAAGGTGAAGCGGGATGGAAGGAGTCCCCACTTCAGCGCCAGGGTGGCCACCGCATCGTCGAGATGGTAGACCTCGAGGGCGGCGGTTTTGAATCGGGACATGAAGTCCCGCAGTGACTCTCCTTCCTTCTGGCGAACGGAGAAGAGGCTGTCCGCCACCCTTGGGATCCGGCGACAGGCATCAAAGTGGGCCAAAAACGCCCTCTCCAGCTCCCGGAAGGAGTCTATGCTGTGAGGGGGCAGGCATGAGTGCCATGCACAGGCGGCCTTCCGCAGGGTGACGGGAAGGCCTTGCAGAGAAGGGCGTCTGAAGCGCCCTGGATTTGCATCATTACTTTGTAACTCTCGAGATGATCGAGAGGATCCGTCGTACCATCGTACGGATCCACCTAGGGGAAGCAGAACCTGGAGGGAACCGGTTCCTCCAGGATGCGGCGAGTGTAGGGAGGACGAGTGTCGAACTCTTCCTTCGGCTGATGGTTGATCTTCTTGGCGAGCTCGTTGAGGCGCCGGTCGTACTCCTCCAGGCGTTCCTCTGCCTGGTGGATGATCATCGGGGCACTCCGAGATGGCTCGGAGGAAGAAGAAGACGAGGCAGAAGGAGATGGAGATAGAAGTCGGGACTTCCGCCTGGGTTCCTCGTGATGATGTGGCTTGGGAGGAAACTCGTTGGGGTCGTGGTCAGGGGACACGGCCGCTTGGAGGGCTCGCATCAAGGCTTCCTTGGGGAAACTTGACGTCGGCCGGTACCTCACCGACCGGCCTCCCGCCGAGAACCTCCCTTCGCCGACTGCTGGCTGGCGGGGGGAGTGGTCTAGTGCTGGATGGCCACGGACTGCTGCTGCTGGAGCCCGTGGACCATGGCGGTGAGATTCTGGACTTGCTGAGAGAGGGTTGCCAGCTTCTCCGCTGTTTGGACAGCGGCGTCCGGTGGCGGGCCGGCAACCGAAGGGTTGGTAACAGAAGGATCGGCCTCCTGCTGCCTAGCTGGCAGGAGGGGCCCCGCCGGACAGCTGACGGAGGCATCCTGGGCTTGAGTCACCACCATGGCTTCTTGAAGAAGAGAGGGGATGAAAAGTGTAGCTCAGGGAGAACGTTCGCTACTTTTTCTTATCCCCCCTTCCTAGCGTGCCAATCTGATGACGCTCGATCACCCCTCCTGGACGTTGGGAATGGAGGTGCTTCTCGAATCCTCGCTTCGCCGGGTTGCCTGCAAAGAAGTCTCGGGACCAGAGGGGGTCTCCGGCGGGACCCTCCGACGGCCAAGTTAGTGACTGAGGTCACAGCTGAAAAGGACTCGAGTGAGCCCTGTTTTGTGTGGAAAAGAGGGATCTCTGAGAGGAGGAATCCCTTTGAGAGTAGAGATGGTAATTTTGGGGGTTATCGCGCATACCTGTTTACTGGGTGGATTCACCTTTTTATAGGGTTTGACCCTGGCATGATTATGTGGGGTTGCGTGAGGAGGAGGTGTCTGCGGAGTTCAGTTGCGTGAACCTAGTCTGGTTAGTGGGCTACGTCCCATCAGCCATTGGGGCTGTCGGGCGGCACGCGTCTGGCGCTGTCAGGCGGCGCGCGTCTGGTGCTATCGGGCGGCGCATGTCAGAGAGTGGTTTCCTGAACCGTTGGGGCTGATCTGGCTGGAACTGGAGATGCTGGGGCCGAGTCGGGCCGGCCTGTGATGGCCTTGGCCGACTCAGCGGGGCAGGAGACGCCGGGGCCGAGTTAGGCCGGCCTGGGATGGCCTTGACCGACTCGGCGGGACAGGAGACGCCGGGGCCGAGTCGGGCCAGCCTGGGATGGCCTTGGCCGACTCGGCGGGACTGGAGACACCGGGGCCAAATCGGGCCGGCCAGGGATGGCCTTTGCCGACTCGGCGGGACAGGAGACGCCGGGGCCGAGTCCTGGGATGGCCTTGGCCGACTCGGCGGGACAGGAGACGTCGGGGCTGAGTCGGGCCGGCCTGGGATGGCCTTTGCCGACTCGGCAGGACAGGAGACTCCGGGGCCGAGTTAGGTCGGCCTGGGATGGCCTTGGCCGACTCGGCGGGACTGGAGACGCCGGGGCCAAGTCGGGCCGGCCGGGGATGGCCTTGGCCGACTCGGCGGGACTGGAGACGCCGGGGCCGAGTCAGGCCGGCCGGGGATGGCCTTGGCCGACTCGGCGGACTGGCTGGGAAGGAAGCGCCGGGGCCGCTGAGAGGGGCCGGGGCCGGCTGAGATGGAAGCGCCAGGGGCCGACTTGGATCAAGCGGGGCCGGCTGGGATGGAAGCGTCGGGGCCGACTGGGTTGTGCCGAGGCCGTCTTGGATCAGGCGGGGCCAGCTGGGATGGAAGCGTCGGGGCCGACTGGGTTGTGCCGGGGCTGTCTTGGATCAAGCGGGGCCGGCTGGGATGGAAGCGTCGGGGCCGACTTGGATCAGGCGGGGCCGAGTCGGGCTGGCTGGGGATGGCTTGGCCATCTCGGCAGAACTGGAGAGGCGGAGGAAGTGCCGGGTCGGCGGAGCTGGAGACGCCGGGGCCGAGTTCGGGATGGGCCCTGGCCGACACGGGTGTCGAGATGGGCCATGGCCGACGTAGAGGTCGGGATGGGCCCTGACCGACACTGATGTCGAGATGGGCCATGGCCGACGCTAATGCAGGATGGGCCCTGGCCGATACGGATGTCGAGATGGGTCATGGCCGACGCCGAAGTCGGGATGGGCCCTGGCCGACACGGATGTCGAGATGGGCCGCAACCGACACGGGAGTCGGAGTAAGCCATGTCAAGCCCAATTGCCAAGGAATTGGCTCGCATGTTCTTTGACCCGATGGAGCTGTCGGCCTTGAAGGTGCCGGTCTTGGAGCTGTCGGCCTTTGGGGCCGACGGTCGTCGATCTTGGAGATGTCGGCCTTTGGGGCCGTCGGTCGTGGAGCCGTCGGTCTTTGGGACCGTCGGCCTTTGGGGCCGTCGGTCTTGAGGTGTCGGCCTTGGAGGTGCCGGTCTTGGAGGTGTCGGCCTTTGAGGCCGACTGTCTTGGAGCCGTCGGCCTTTGGGGCCGTCGGTCGTCGGTCTTGGAGATGTCGGCCTTTGGGGCCGTCGGTCATAGGAGGTCCGTCGGGCCTCTTTGGGGCCGTCGGTCTTGGAGGTGTCGGCCTTTGGGGCCGTCGGTCATGGAGCCGTCAGTCTTTGGGGCCGTCGGTCTTGGAGGTGTCGGCCTTTGGGGCCGTCGGCCTTTGAGGTGTCGGCCTTTGGGCCGTCGGTCATGAAGCCGTCGGTCTTTGGGGCCGTCGGCCTTTTGGGCCGTCGGTCTTGGAGGTGTCGGCCTTTGGGGCTGTCGGTCATGGAGCCGTCGGTCTTTGGGGCCGTCGGCCTTTGGGGCCGTCGGTTTTGGAGGTGTCGGCCTTGGAGGTGTCGGCCTTTGGGGCCGTCGGTCTTGGAGCCGTTGGCCTTTGGAGCCGTCTAAAAAATTTTATTTTTCATGAGGTCAACTGGCCCCATCAATAATAATGGAAGAAATATGGATTAAGACAGAGTTTGGATGCACTATTTCAGCCTGGAATAGGAACTTATTCCATTCTATTCCTTCAAACAGGCAAGAAAAAGTAAATGAGCCCCACAATAATTCTTATTTTCGTCAAACAATCATATTCTCTTTTGCTATTCCTGGAGTCCCCATGGAATAGCTGTATTCTCACTTATCTTATTCGAAGGGTATCGATAGAAGAAAAAAATCTTTGATTTAGAGAAGAAACCATCTCCCTAACTCTAGAATTTGAGAAGCGACGATTGATCTCGGCTTCTAGAGGCTATCCGGTGTCGGTACTTAACCGATCTCAGTGGTGACCAACCTCAAGCATGAAGGGCATAGATACGTGTCCATCCCCAATCCCGCTTCTGTCTTTTTTGGCTCGGTCTGTTCTTTTATATTTCTGGTTGGGATAATTTTGAGTTGATATAACCCAAATTTTTTTTCCCATCATCCTTTGCTCCGTTCTTTGGAATCTGTTGTTCCTGCTTTCATTGGTATATTAAGATAGTTGTTCCCTGGTTTTCGTCTTTTTTTGAGTCAGAGGGGCTATAATTATATAAAGCATCTATAGGCATTAGTCATTACTAAATTATGCTATCTTCTCCTATATAATTATATAATCATATTTGTTGCAATGGATTGCACTCAGAGGGCTTGTCAGTGGCTCTGGATGGTGGAAAGTTTTTCTGTTTTCTTATTTGTCTTACATTTTTCATTTATGCATGCATCTTTCTTTCCAACATGAATTTGTTAAAAAAAGATTAGGTGATCTTGGTTATGCATTCACATTCTTTTAGCTACTAATGACAGGTGAAATGTCTTAACAACCTAAGTTAAAGTGATATGTTCTGTTGCTTTCATCTTTTTCTCCTTCATATTATATGAGTAGGGAGGTATGGCTCTTTTGGTGTTCAGAAGGACAGATTTAACTTAAAGAGTTAATTTCTGTAGGTTTATTTGTAAGTATGCCATTTGGACTCGTATGCACTACCTGGCTGCGCTTGTATTGTGCAAAAATTTATTTGATTCCCAAGGTACCTTATAATAGGCACTTATTTAAGCTCTCTATGGTACAAATTAACATGATGTCATGAAATAGTTGAAAACCATCTTAGTGTCTTGAGCATTGCATTAATTTATGATCAGATCAAACAGAAAAGATCGATGCACATTTTTTCCATCCATGATGAAATCATGGTATATTTGTATTCTAAATTGACACATGAACTGCACCATCAACCCCCTACATCCGACAACACAAATATAACCAGCATACCACCAATACAAAAGCATCCTAGCAGTAATGCCCCCTTAAATTATTTTGCAAATTAGACACCATCTCAATTGCACTCGTTAGCATAAACTCCTTTGCATCTAACAAGCTTCAAAAAGAATTGAAAAATGCAGAAGGGCATCACCACATTCACCACTCTAATCAGGTGATGACATGGCAATACAGATAAGGGGAAAAGATTAGAAAAGGAGAATGGCGATTACATTAACTTCATCATATCGGATTTCATGAATTTTGCAATGTTTTCACCCATATTTGGCTTTTGATTCATCATCTTATTCTTTCTTTTATCTTTCCTTTCCTCTAGCACTTTTGGTAGATACTAATTTATCTTCTCGGGTTTGGCTGTTGATGGTTGGTGTTTTGTAAGTGCTACAAAATTTAAGGTTCCATCTTAACTTGAGTATTAGATATATGAAATTTAGAGAATTATGTCACTGAAATTCCAATATATTTATGTGTGTTTGAATTGATTTAGTTTGGTTTGAATTGATTTATGATTAGTAGATCACAAAGTCAAGTGATGTATTAAACATATTACTTTAGAAGGCAGCTACCATGCTTTAATTTGGTTGATATTAGTCATCAAAAAAAAATTACCTGATCATAGAATATGCTGATAATGCAACCTTTTCTTTTCCTCCTCTTGTTCATTTTCTTGTTTCTTTGTTCTACATGGTTGATTTGAGATTGGGACTTGATTAGATCTCATAAAATGTCCACTTTGGTTCTTGTTATGAATTTGTTTTCATTTTTGTCAGTGAAATGATTTTCTTATTTTATAACAGGTCTTCCTTATTATTTATTTTTTGTTCATTAGCCAACCAATTGGAACAATAAATATTGCCATTCTGATAATTGATCAACATTTCGTGTCTTGTAGATAAGATGTCTAAATTCAAAAAATAGTCAATTTGTACATGCAAGAGAAGGATCAAGTCGTAGTAGAGCACCTAATTGGACATATGCTATTTATATGATAATGCTTACCTTGATAAGGCAAGAGAATGTCAAAGGTAACTGTCATAATGGTACTTTCTCGCAAGAAACATGAAAGAAAATAACCAATATGTTCAACGCACAAACAAATAAGTCCTTCAGTTATAGAAATATCAAGAATCAGTTGAAGGTACTGAAGAAGACTTTCAACTTGTATTATAACTTATGTAATCGATCTAGTTGGGGATGGGATCCTGTACTAAAAGTTTTCACATTTAGTGATGAACATATGTAGGAGGAGGTCATCTCATTGAGTGGTCGATTGATGTTGGTATCATATGCAGCATGCTTTTGATAATATTATAATAATTAATTTTAAAATTTTTTTAACAGGTTAATAAGGAGTATGCTTGGATTAAGGGTAAGTTATTTTCCGCATGCATACAACGACATAGATATCCTTTTTTCAAAGAATACAACCACTGATAGATGGGGGGATATATCTGCTATTCCAGAGGGAGTATCAAATGATGATACCTCAGACAAGGAGGAGGATCAGATAAACTTGGACAACATCAACGTCGGGCAACCATCACAATAACGTAGTGGAGTCTCAAACTCATCATCTGGTCCTTTTTATAACCTATTTGATGATGTATTCTCAAACGGTCCGACTACATGTGCCTCGATCCTACCTACAGAATGTTCTCTAGATGCAGGTTTATCCTCTAGTAGTGGAAAGAGAAAAAGATCAACCATCATTACTCCTATAGTACGTAGGACTAGGCCCACAACTGATGCAACTGATGCCCTTTTAGATTTGATGGATCAAGGTAGAAAGAGATTGAAAATCGCTAATAAGATCTTTAAGAGAATCAGCTTGCCTGTCCTACGGTGTATTCTATTGATGAATGCATGCGAAAGTTGGAGAGTCTCCCTGAAATTACACCTGAATGTATTCTTGCTGTAGGGGAGATTTTAAAAAATGAGATTAATAGGTGGTTCTTTAAAAACTACTGAAAGCTTGGCTTAAAAGATAAATGGTTGAGTTTTACCGTGTACCACCTTCAATGGCAGCCTCTTCTGGAAGTTATGCTCATGCGCCTAATGTCTTTATGCCTTCAATGCATGGTGTCCATCAAGGTGGCCCACCTGTATTTGCTCCTCCTTCCATGCATGCTGTCACTCCAGATGGCCCTATTCCATTCATGCAGCCATTATTAAGGTCAAGCAGTGAAGATAGCATTTTTCTGGATCGTACCCTTTCTTCTGTTGATAATCCGAAAATTTGTTCGTACCACATCTGCACCTCATCACATCAACATGAATTTGGCGATTATGGTTGGCCTTAACATATCTATATTGTAGGAGTTAAGGGATGATATTTTATGATAAATGACTTCTATACATGTTGTTGAGAATTTATTGAAACATAATTGCCCCAACTTATTGATTATGATTAACATTTTTACTTTGATGAACTGTTGTTGTAAATACGAACATGGCTATTGCTTTATTGTAATGTCTGTTAGACACTCTTTATCTTTCAATTTGGCTATCAACACACAGTTATGCATACGATTGTATCATTAACTATTCTCTTTTTGTAATAGATGGATACCTTGCATGATCTTATGGTATTTTTAATATATGAGAATAACTTTTGGCAGGACATCATAACTGTACTGATAAGTAATAACATCATTAATTTGCAAAATTCTAACGTTATTTGGAAGGTGTCATATCGAACTCGTTCATTCTCGGGTCATGAACTCATAACAGATTTTGAGTGGACATCCAGATCGAGGTTATTATGATCACTTTAGGATGACAAACACTATGTTCTTGAAGCTAGAAGAGTTGTTTGTTTCACATGGCTTTATAACTAGCACACGTAATGTTATGGTACAGGAGCAACTAATAATTTTTCTTTATGGCATAGGTCATAGTGTAACCAATAAAGTGTTGGATAAAATTTTTCAACACTTAGGGGAAACAATATCGACATTTTAGCAATATACCGAAGGCAATTTATTTTCTGAACCAAGAATTTATAGTTCAACCTGGTCAAGATATTGGCGTGCACCCAAGGATCCGTGAAAACAATCATTCCTATCCTTACTTCATGGTACATATGGATATGATTAAATGCTAGTTTTTAATTTTAATTTTGTTAACTTATCTTTGATATAGTTGGTTGCATCACAGAATGCTATTGGAGCGGTTGATGGTATGCACATACCTGCGTTAATCAAGAAAAGCTAACAACCGCGCTTTCGTAATCGAAAGGGCATTATTTCCCAAAATGCAATGGCTGTAGTTTCATTTGATCACTCTTTCCTTTTCGTTTGTACTGGATGGAAAGGATCTGCTACCAACATGAGAGTTCTACGTTGGTATGTTGAGTTAGGAGGCTTCGTTATCCCAGAAGGTATTCAAAAGCTTTTCTATTTAATTGATTTTATATTTTGATTAAAGTTCTGAGTGGTCTAAGTAAAGGCATTATTGTCGTATACATAAAATTATTATCTTGTTGACTCAGGATATGTCAATACAGATAAGTTTTTTGCCCTGTATTGGGGCAATAGATACCATCTAAGTATGTTTAATAATCCTAGGGCTCGACGATATAACAATTGTCGAGACTTATATAACCATCAACATACTCAACTCAAAAATTATGTAGAGAAGGCCTTTGGAATTCTTAAGAAGCGATATAAGATTCTTAGAAGTCCCATCCCATTCCCCTTCAAGATTCAGAAACATATTGTAATGGCTTGCTGCATCATTCACAACTTTATTTGACGCATCCAAGGAAATGACAATACTTCAATATGTCAATTGAACCCTTGCCTGGTGACCATGATGAGGACGATATTGATCCTTATCTTATTATAGGGGACAATGAATCCCAAAGAGGTGATGAACTACGCAATTTCATAGCTAATAGGCTATGGGTTGCTCGTAACACGTGAAGTAAGTCTAACCTGCATCCTTTTATCAAGTACAATTTTTGCTAAAATTTTGTAAGGTAGTATATTTACCATGATTGAGTTTATTAATAGTGCAATGTATTATGTAATCTGAGTTTCATCTTGGTTTTACTTTAACGTAGAAAATCAAGTTTCCTGCTCTTGAGGTTTAGTAATATCTTCCAAAAATTATTATGTAGTTTTTATAGGACGTAGACGAGGAATCTATAAATCTGGCCTGAGGGTTAGCGCGAGGTTACCAGGTTCAAGCATACCTTATACAAGAAGTTTAAATGTAGACAAGAGGCAATTGATGTATTTCAAAATTATCATCAACCTTCTGATCATCGATCTATCGGAAAAATTCATGATATTGAATATAAAGGAGGAAAAAAAGATGTACCCTTGCTTAAGAATGTGGGTGCACCTTTAAAAACATTTATGTTGGTTTTCATAGCCTTTCTTGTAGGCTCTCTACTTGGGTTTCAGTGTGGATAGACTCCGTTAATGCTTGAGATAGTTACGACTATTATATCTTGTTAATGTCTTCGGTGCAGGACTCGTAAAACCATAATGCTCTTTCCTTACTTTTGTTTTTGGCCGACTCTTTGCATTTACTGGTGTTGCATGTGCATTGCTAATATGGTTGGAAGGCTCTTATGTGCAACAATTATTATGATTTTTGATTGCTTTTTGTTTGTTTATAGACACATCTAGGTGGTATATTTTACAGGTAAGATGTCTTTGATTTTTTGAAGGGCCTAATATATGCTTATGTGGGTACTAAACCTGAACAATGATGAAATTGGATTTAGAATCAATCATCCATTAAAAAGTTGGCAGCTATGTTGTAATAATGACAATATTTTCAAATCTGATTTTTTATTTGGGGGATTGCACTATTTCTTGTAGTATTATCTTGAGATTTTTTTTCAGGGAACAGGTTTCACGTTGAACCCATTCATACTACTTTGATTTTTAAAGTTTATATATGACCTGATATGCCTATGTTTTGGAAGCTGCCTCTTATGGATGATATTTGGATGCATGGGTATTTGTAATAGTCATATGATGAAAGGTAAATCCATGCTCTGAGTTCAGAATTTTTATGAAAATTAAAGATTTTGCACTACTGAAAATGTTTTATTGTTATAGGCATATGTAAAATTTTTCCTGCAAGGGCTATAATGTTTCAACAAGCTGTATCAGAAACAATAAAAAAATATAATTATGAAATATTTTTTCTCATAACGGACTACTAAGTGCACGCCAAATTTTCTTGGAGATAAATCAAAGATTGTCTCATGTAAGGTGAGTTCTTTCCATGCATTCTCGTAGTTTTTTGGGGACTACTGAAACTTGACATTTGAAATAATGTGTTGTCTATCTATATATAGGAAGAGTTGGCATACTATGCAGATAATGATCCAACTGCATTGGAAGTAATGAGTAAGAACATCTCTCATTTCCTTCTCCATGAGAATGTTTTCAGCTTCTTTAGTGCTGATACTACAGTCACAGCTATGTGAAGCCGTGCCAAAAGAAAGATTATGCTACTACTGTTTACTTTTGTAAATTCAGTTGTCATTACATTTCTTAATGCATGTATTTCATTGTCCAACTCCCTTAATGATGCTTATCATTACAACCATGCTTCAAACATTGCCATGTTCTTTTTTCAGATGCAATTAAGCGGCATGATATCCATTGGACTGTCTCCTATTTTCAAGTTGTTTGGTTCATTTGAATTGTTAATAGAGGAAGACATCATCAGCAAATAAGATAATATGCATGCCATTTTTTTTATATTATCGGTCATCCAGAATTTTGCATAGATTTTTCTTTAATAGTTTGAATGGTTTTTCTGATGAGAACTCGATCTTCGTTTCTGACATTTATCTGTTCCAAAATACAGGTGGGAATAACAGATGATTTTGAATATTTGCAATGATTATTGAAACATCCTGGAGCTGAATCCTAATTGCATAGTTCAGTGTGCAAAATATATCAGTAGATTGAAATTTTTGTACCGAAACTTATTTTCATTTTATTCCTATAAATTGGGCACTTGCTCTTGTTTTTGTGGAGATAGCATGGCTATGTCTCTAGCCAAGCTTGGGTAATTCGTGCATATGATTATTGTTTGGGCATTCTGATATTGAGCATATGCCTTGGGTTGTAGGTGTAAGTATAGCAGCTGTCTTGTATAGATTTCAGAATATTTATGAAGAACATAGCTTATTGCATTTTTTTTTTACTTGAAGAAAACATGAGAGAGATTAATCTTTATATCTGCTGTGGTACACACTGCATTATTAATTTTTTTTGGCAACTCATCGATTCTTGTTAGAATGTATGAGTAATATGTGTTCTATGGTTGAATTCATGAAGTACATGTAAGAATGGAACTCCAAAGTTGAGAGCATGGATTCATTCAGTAGGCTTAATGCTAGAAACAACAAACTTAGAGCAAGCCTAAAAATTTTGATGGCTGACAATAAATTTCTGGAATGCTGATTGAAATGGTTGGGTCTGTTGATGCCAGATCACTGGCCTCGAGTATCCGCGAACGTCCGGTCGCCTCCTCCAGCAAGCCCGGGATCCTCCGGCGAGCTCCTCGCACCCGCGGGCCTGCAAACAAGTCACGGGGCCAGAGATTCCGATGGAGACCCTCCGACGCTCAAGTCAGTACTCTGGGCAACGGCCGTGAGCTTGAGGAAGCTCGAAAGAGGGAAGAAGAGAGAGGCTTAGAGCCGTACTCTCTGTGGGCAAGAATGAGCATTAAGAGTGTAGTGAGTTCTCAGTTACTTGGTCTTACCTGGTCAGGGTCCCTTTTACCCTTTTTATAGATGCCTAGAGTCCGTGGGCTTGGGGCGTGATCACTTGTCAGAGCATTAATTGATGGTAGTACAGTGGAGCTTACCTCTATGTGACGTGTCAAGCTGCAGGCCCTGTGTCCTGTCAGAGTTGGTGGCTGCAAGGCATGGCCGATCGTTACGGTGCTTGCCAGACGTGTCCCCTACGTCACCTTTTTGGTTGTCCTGTATAGACAGTAATGGATGATAAAGTTAGTCATGTGTGGGTCCCCGTTGGAGGGAGGGAAAATGATGTTGAGTTGAAGCCAGCTGTCCCTCGTAGAGCATTGATTATAGAGTGCTTGTGTGGTACCGTTCATGCCCTTGGATGAGCTTCAGAAAAGATCAAGGGTGAACACTTGCATGGCACTGTTCACTTGTATGGCATTGTTCACCACCGAAGGGAGCTTGGCAGTTGCAGGTCCGAGGCTAAGAAAGAGTTGAGGCCGAGAGGAGCGTGGCAACCATAAATGCCTTTATATAGGTAAGATAATAAGGCAATAAATGCCTTGGAGCAAGGGTTGGCCTCGGAGGTTGAGAAAGAGAGTCGAGGCGATTTTTAACCACTTTATTTCCACCATTAATGACGAAAGGTGGCCCTTGAGAAACCCACGCACATAACGTGACCCTTTCTCCCTTTTATTCTCTTTCTTCATTATGAGAGCAATACCGTGGATGGATGTTAGGAGCTCGAAGGGGGCTCCGTCAGTTTCCGTCAGTTTCCTACAAAGCGAGCCTACTCTAAGGCGAAAGGGGCGTCACCTCCCAAGTGGCTGATCCCCCACCTGACTTTGGGGTCTTTAACTTTTGACATGAAGTTTGGATGTGGGTCCCCGTCCACATGCCGTTGAGGCAGAGAGCCAATGAAGCCGCAATGATGCTCTTGAGATAGAGGGAGCCGTTGAGGGTGCAATAATGCTGCAGAGGCAGAGATAAGCCGTTACTGAAATAAAATTGCTGAAGCGGAAATAGAGTCGTGAGGGCTAAAATAAAATTGCCTCGGGTGTGTGTGCTGGTCCGGGAGGTGACTCGAGCGGGTATGGGCTGTTAGGGATTTGAACCGACTCGGGGCATATGCTAGCCAGGTCGAGTGGTATCCGTTAGCCGCCATACTATCGAGCTACTCCGGAACCACCTCGGAGGTTTCGTGGCCGGCCCAAGGGGTGACTCGAGGTCGCTAGAATCATAGGTCTTGAACCGCCGTGGGGGTTTCGTGGCCAGCCCGGGGGTGACCTTTTGATCACAGGACCGTTGAGAGCCTTTTGAATGGTTGGTTTTTTCATAATGCATTTAGATACTAATGAAAAGAAACTTTTTCTTGTAGTGTACTTAGCTTTTTATTGAAGGAATTTGTCTCCTTCTGCTTTGTCTTGGGAGGCTCCACGTTTGTGGCATTTGTTGGTGAGCTTGGAGGGGCTTTTACTTTTGGCATGAAGTTTAGAGGTGTGTGCCCATCAACTGTGAGCTGAGGAGTTGGCCTCTCCTAGCTGTGAGCTGTCTTGGGGCTTCTTGATGGCTAAAAGTAACCAGCAATATGTTGCAAGTGTACAATTTAAACGAAGGTATTACCCGATTGACCGTTGGCCGCTAATACAGAGTTGAAGCCGCTAAGGCTGAAATGAAGCCGTTGCGGCTGTGATGAAGCCGCTGAGGCAAAGTTGAGGCCGTTGAGAGCCTTTTGAACCCCAGGAGGGTGACCTTAGAGTTGAGAGTCGTTAGGTACCTTTTTAACCCCGAAGGGTGACCTGAGAGTTGAGAGTCGTCAGGTGCCTTTTTAACCCCGGAGGGTGACCTGAGAGTTGAGAGTCGTCAGGTGCCTTTTTAACCCTGGAGGGTGACCTGAGAGTTGTGAGTCGTTAGGTGCCTTTTGTGCCGAGCTGGCCTCGGGCTTTAGTGCCGATGGTACATCAAGCTTTGAGTGCCGACTGGAGTCGGGCTTTTTGGATCCGGTGGTACACCAGTCTTTGGTGCCAATGGTACATTGGTCTTGAATGCTGATACAAGGTTGGTCTTCATGATGATTTTTAAGTATCAATGAAAGAAGACTGTCTTAAGTGTAGCGTACTTAGCTCTTGTAGCACCCCTATTTTCCTTCTACGGATTTGAGCACTTCCGCCCGCTGGTGGTCTGCCCCCCAGGGAATAAGTTGGGACGGAGCCTGGAGTTGGTTGATGACTAGCTCCTCTACGAAATGAAGCTGAGGACTCATCTTCGGGGTGCAGTAAAGAGAGAGATGGGATCCAGAGCCGGAGACATGAAGCGGAGCCACGGACGAGAGTCGGAGTCGGACTCGGGAGCCAGAGGTCGCCGAGGGAAGCTCGGGCAGCCAGCGGTTGTTGAAGATGAGCGCCCGGAGAGTCTGTGAAGTCGGACGGTTAGGAGAGGATGTTGCTGGAAGTTATCAGAATTGGGCAGCCTCCACATTGGTTCAAGGCAAGGGGCCCTCTAGCTTCCACGGTCTCTCTCTCTCCTTCTGCTGAGTTGACGATCTGCCCCCAGATAACTATGTTGATTGAAGACGGAGGGTACCAGTGCTGAAATCCGAGGGCAGCTGGAATGGAATTCGCAGGAGGTCTTGGGCTCGGATTGGCTCTGGGTGCAATAGAGAAAAGAGAGAGAGGGGGTAGATAGAGTCAACAGTCAAAGCCCTTCGTCCTCATCTCCCACCTTGCATTAATAGCATCAGCATGTCTTAGCTTATCACTGCCAGGAATAAAAATGCCCATAAATACTTAAGGTGACTAGGAGTTAGGATTTGGGTGGCAAGGAGTGGCGCTCTTGCTGCTAACGAGCTGAGCCTTAAATTGCCGTTGAGCTTGAAGTTTGAGGTTGCTTTTGCTCCTGAGCTTGTTGCCACACGGCCATGGAATATCGCTCCCATAGCCTTGAACAACTACCGTTAATGCTTGGATCTTCAGGGTGAGGGTGACACGGTGTTTTGCTTGAATGGCACGAACTGATGGTGATGGTGGAACAGAGAACTAGCATCTTGTTGCTCAGCTTGTTGAGGGTGCCCCCCAGCGTTACTAGTGAAAGCTTCCCGGATTCTTGTCATCACCCTCTTCACGATCCACCATTTTGATGAAAAAGGGATGAGGATCTGCAAACCAGCATCGCTGACCCTCCCCCTACCTAGCGCGCCAATCTGTTGACGCCAGATCATCGGCCTCGAGCGTCCGCGAACGTCAGGTCGCCTCCTCCAGCGAGCTCGAGATCCTCCGGCTTGCTCCTCGCGCCCGTGGGCCTGCAAACAAGTCTCGGGAGTCAGAGATTCCGGTGGGGACCCTCCGACGCTCAAGTCAGTGCTCTGAGCAACAGTCGTGAGCTTGAGGAAGCTCGAAAGAGGGAAGAAGGGAGAGGCTTAGAGTCGTGCTCTCTGTGGGCAAGAATGAGCGTTAAGAGTGTAGTGAGTTCTCAGTTACTTGGTCTTACCTGGAGTTCATGGGCTTGGGGCATGATCACTTGTCAGAGCATTAATTGATGACAGTACAGTGGAGCTTACCTCCATGTGACGTGTCAAGCTGCAAGCCGTGTCCTGTCAGAGTTGGTGGCTGCAAGGCGTGGCCGATCATTACGGCGCTTGCCAGATGTGTCCCCTATGTCACCTTTTTGGTTGTCACAGTGATGGGTGATAAAGTTAGCCGTGTGGGTCCTAAGGTATAACCGTTGGGGGGGGGGGGAATGATGTTGAGTTGAAGCCAACTGTCCCTAGTAGAGCATTGATTATAGAGTGCTTGTATGGCACAGTTCATACCCTTGGACGATCTTCAGAAAAGACCGAGGATAAACACTTGCATGGCACTATTCACTTGCATGGCACTATTCACTTGCATGGCACTATCACCGCCGAAGGGAGCTTGGCAGTTGCAGGTCCGAGGCTAAGCAAGAGTTGAGGCCGAGAAGAGCATGGCAATCATAAATGCCTTTATATAGGTGAGAGAATAAGGCAATAAATGCCTTGGAGCAAGCTGATGATAAATGCCTCGGAGGTTTGTCCTTGGAGGTTGAGAAGGAGAGCTGAGGCGAGATGTACGTGACATTTTATTCCATTAAATGCTCTTCAAGCCATTATGACCATTTCTGCACCATTAAAGGCTTCAACCCATTGACTCGACCGGACATTAATGACAAAAGGTGGCACGCATGACCCTTTCTCCCTTTTATTCTCTTTCTTCATTATGAGAGCAATGTCGTGGATGGATGTTGGGAGCTGAGGCGGAAGGGGGCTCCGTCAGTTTCCTTCCTTCATGTTCTCTAACGGAGATCAACCACATCAAGGTCCATAATTGATTATAGGCCCTTTGAGAAGAGGAACAAGTATGCTGAAAGAGGACAACGCTTAGGAGGCCAAAGATTACTTGGCTCGAGATGAAGCGGAAAGTTATCACAAGGCTAAATTTAGAATTGTATCTCAACTATGATATGGGGTTGGTGCCACCTAGCTGCCTATGTATCACCTAGTATTCTAAGGTAGTGTTTGATAAGAAAAATATTATCCATGGATAAATGTATGGGATAGAGTTTATTCCTTAGCTATCCCTAGGGATATCCCTTGGCTATCCCATTGATCATATCAAATGCAAAAGGTAAATCCATAGGATAACCTTTTTTACTCTTATTTGGAGGGATAACCAGCTATTCCTATATTTTCTAGTAAATTGAGGGATATCTTATGGTTAACCATGATTAACCATGGATTATTCCTTTGGTTAACTTTATTCTCTGCTATCCCTTATATGGCTTTTGGAAATAAGAGGGGATATCCAGGGGATATCCCCTCTTATCCCCTATTTCAAACACTACCTAAATGTTAAACATGCCTTAGCACGTGTACCATTGGATACCTTTTTAATTTTCATCAGTTCACCTGAAACACCTTTGCCTAATCTATCACATGTTCGTCGATGTATTACATTCATTTTCAGAGATGTGCAATCGTTAATTATCATCCTTTGGTTGCATGCCACATAATAAAAAAGGTCTATATAAAAAAATTGTCACGCTTGTTGTTTGTCACTTACCTTTTATTTCAGATGCCCTTAGTCCAAGAAAATTGGTTTTGGACTGTTTCATGATTTGGATACATAAAGAAAATTGGTTTTAGTACTGATTATATGTGGCTTATTGGGATGATAATGGGTTGGATGATGAGCTCTAAGGTTGGCCTGAGCATTTCAGCTGGTGCCCAAGCTTGCTAGAGACATGGAATGGCAGGGTGCACGAATGACTGCAAGGCTACAAAATGAAAATAAGTTGCGGTATGAAAATGACTACAAGGCTCAAAAGATTGAGAAGAATGGTATACTTAAGTTCTTCCGGCGTTTATAATTATATTCTTCTGGCTGAATTGATAAACCATTTTTTCTTTTCATTTGCTTAAGAGATATTTTAAGATTTATAAAAAAAATTCATCTATTTCTAATGAAATACAGGCTTATTCCCATGTCATCCAAACATCATTTGAAATAACACCGCATTAATTATACTGGAATAACATGAAATACCAAATTTTAAACCAAACAAAAATCTGAAATAACAAGGAGAATAAGCTATTCCTGAAAATTCATATTCCTATTCATGGAATAACTTTTTGGCATCTAAACACTATCTAAGAAAATTATATTGAAAGTTCAAAATTATAGTTTTCAATGCAAAAGCCTTTTTGAAATTTCACTACACAATCAAATGCCCTATCCCATAAAATCACAACACATCTTTAAAAAGATTAAAATAAAAAATGATTTATAGCATATTCAATATTGATAAATGTTGACCCAACTATTAATTTGATGATTAATAAAGGAATTGAGTATATTTATTTGTTTACTATTGGATTTGACAAGTATTTCAGGACTCAAAAATATTTGATCAATTTAAATAAATTAAGAAACGTGTTTTGAATCAATTGCAAAACATCCATTTCAAAGTTTCAGAACCTGGAGTCGACACCTAGAATTCCTGGAGCCGACCCCATGGCCATTCAAATTTTCTTCTGATTTTTGATACGGTCCGGAGCCGACACCTAGAGTTTCGGAACCGACACCCAGAGTTTCGGAGTCGACACTTACAGTGTCTGGAGCCGACTCCGATGCGGGGACAGAACGTTGATTTTTTGAGCATCTTGGAGCCGACACCTGACGATGGCGAGCCGACACCTAACTTTTTCGGAGCCGACTCCTCAACGAACTCAGAACTTTCTATTTTTGGAAAAACGACTTGGAGCCGACACCTGAAAAGTTGGAGCCGACTCCAACCTGTCTGGGACGAATATTTAAATTGCCAGATCAGCTCTAACGGTAATATTTCTTTTTACCTAATTTCTAACGGATATATTTTGTTTCCAGGTACATTCCAACGGCTAGTTTTCTTCCAAAATGGATTAAAAGAAATCTATAAAAGGGGAAAACACCCGTTTGAAAAGAGAGGATGAAAATAGAGAAATTTCAAATCAAAAATCCGAGAAAGCCTGAGCCTGAATCTCAAGAAAAAAGCACTCAAATTCAAATCCTTCCACTCCACAAAGCTCAAAGAAGAATCCAAGGCATTCAATCTTGAAAAATCGAAGGATTCTCAAAGGGGAAGAATAAACTCTGTTTTGAAGATTTTTCAACTTCTCATCTGCAACATTTGCAACGAATCAAAGCTGAGGCCTGATTCAACATCTCCAAAGAGAAGAGGAAAAGAAGAAAAAAGAAAAGCTCAACTCCAATCTACTTCAAACAGGCTTTTCTAAACTTATTTGTTCATTCATTTGAATATCTGCTCATTTGAGGAGCTTTGTATTATTGAAAAAATATTTTCATTCTTGCTTGTGCTGGTTCAATCTGGGGGATTGAACTAGTGGAGGTTGTATACCTCGGGTCAAGCTAGATAAGCTTGAGTTTAGGGTTTTGTGCTGGTGAGCCCGAAAAACCGGCTGGGTTCGTTGTGATCCCGGAAAAACAACAAGTTTGAGTTGTGAGCTTGTAAAACAACTCGGCTGTAATCTAGTCGATTATAGTGTGGACCCAAGTGAATCTTGGGAGTGGACGTAGGTGTTGGATACACCGAACCACTATAAAATCTTTGTGTTTGCCGTGCTTCCATTATCTCTATCTCTATCTCCTTGTTTGTGCTTTATATTTGCTTGCATTTAATTTCATTTAACTTAAAGCAATAGAATTCAAAAGGTTTAAATTTTTTAAAGAACCCAATTCACCCCCCCCTCTTGGGTTGCCATCTGGGCCAACAATTGGTATCAGAGCAGTGCTCATTGATTTTGATCACACGATCAAGAGCTAAAGATCCAAATGGCAGCTCAAGTTGGATCATTTGCTGAAGGTCATTCTACAAATAGACCTCCCTTATTTAATGGTTCCAACTATTCATATTGGAAAGCAGAATGAGGATATTCATTCAAGCTTCTGATTATGAATTGTGGGGTGTTATAATTAATGGACCTAGTACACCCACACACATTGTTGATGGCACTATTGTTCCTAAGCCCGAAAGGGATTGGAATGATAATGATAGGAAAATGGCACAGCTCAATGCTAAGGCCATGAATGTTTATATTGTTTTTAGATGCTAAATGAATTTAATCGAATCTCTACATGTAATTCCGCAAAAGAGATTTGGGATAGATTAGAGGTTACCCATGAGGGTACTAACCAAGTAAAAGAATCTAAAATAAATATTCTTGTTCATAAATATGAATTATTTAGCATGGAACAAACTGAAACTATAGCATGCATGTATACTAGATTTACTGATATTGTAAATGGTTTGAAAAGTCTTGGGAAAAACCTATACTAATTCTGAACTTGTTCGCAAAATTCTTAGGTCACTTCCAAGACTTGGGAAGCAAAGGTGACAGCAATCCAAGAAGCCAAGGACCTCAACACTTTACCCTTGGAGGAGCTTCTTGGATCCTTATGACCCATGAGCTAACCATGAAGCAGCATCAAGAGGAGGAAGTCAAGAAAAGAAAACTATAGCTCTTAAGGCTGCAGAAAGTGAGGAGAGCTGCAGTGATGATGATGATGATGATGAGACAGCTCTTCTAGCAAGAAAATTCAAAAAATTCATGAGAAGAAAGAGACCCTTCCAAAAGAAGAAATTGGAAAGATGGAAGGAGAAAAAGAAAAAGAAAAGGACAAGGACAAAGAGAAAGACCCCTTGATTTGCTATGAGTGTAAGAAACCGGGGCACTTTAGATATGATTGTCCTCAACTGAAGAAGACTTTCAAGAAGAAGAAGAAAGCCTATGTTGCAACTTGGAGCGATAGCGATGAATCCTCTTCGGAGGAAGAACAAAAAGAGGTTGCCAACATTTGCTTCATGGCAAACGAGGATGATGAGGATGTCTTGCGGCCAAAAGATCAAAGCGAAAGTGGTATCTCGATAGTGGCTGCTCAAGACACATGACGGGTGACAAGGATCAATTCATCACCCTTGAGAGCAAAAGAGGAGTTGTTACATTTGGCAATGGCAAAGGCCAAATCATGGGGTTTGGTAAATTCAAATAACTCCCTCCATATATTGAAAATGTCTTATATGTTAATGGTTTAAACATAATCTAATTAGTATTAGTCAATTATGTGATAAAGGTTTTAAAGTATCATTTGAAGCTTCTATCTGCACTGTTTCTAATCCCATTGATAATAGCATTGTTTTTATGGAAATAGAAATGGCAATGTATACTTGATTGATTTAGACAATTTGTCTACTAGTAATCATTGCTTAGTTGCTAATAATGCTAATATGAATGAGATTGGTTGGTTATGGCATCGTAGATTAGGTCATGCAAGCACACACCTTATTTCAAAATTAATTAGAATGGATTTAGTAAAAGGACTTCCTAAACTAGATTTTGAAAATAACAAAATTTGTGATGCATGTCAATTTGGAAAACAAACTAGAAATTCTTTCAAATCTAAAAATATTGTTTCAACTTCTAGGCCACTTAGAGCTACTTCACATGGATCTTTTTGGACCACTAGAACCACAAGTCTAGGAGGAAAGAAATATGGTCTTGTGATTGTAGATGATTACTCTAGATACACTTGGGTATTGTTTTTAGCTCACAAAGATGAGACTTTCTCATATTCCTGAAATTCTTCAAGAAAGTCACAAATGAGAAAAACACACCATAGTGTCTCTAAGAAGTGATCATGGCAACTGAATTTGAAAATCATTTATTTGAAAATTTTGCATGAAAATGGCATTATCATAATTTTTCTGCACCTAGAACACCACAACAAAATGGAGTAGTTGAAAGAAAAAATAGAACCTTAGAAGACATGGCCCGTACCATGCTATGTGAAAGCAACTTACCAAAGTACTTTTGGGCGGAAGCTATAAACACGGCATGTTACATCTTAAATAGAGCTTTAATTAGACCAATCATTAAGAAAACACCTTATGAACTATGGAATAATAGAAAACCAAACATAAGTTATTTTCATGCATTTGGTTGTAAATGTTTCATTCATAATAATGGTAAAATAATTAGGAAAATTTGATGCAAAATCTGATGAAGGATATTCTTAGGATATTCAACAACTAGTAAAGCATATAGAGTATTTAACAAGAGAAACTTAATTGTAGAAGAATCTATTCATGTAGTTTTTGATGAATCTTTAGCATCAAGTTCTGAAAAGATTGATGATGAGGAAGATACAAACATTCTGAAAGAGATCTTGAAAAACTTAATATTGATGTATCTTCAGATCATGAACAAGAAGCTAAAGATAATGATTCACCTAAGGTTGATGTTGTTATGCAAATCATAATGATGTAGATCTTCCTAGAGATTGGAGATATGCTATGGTCATCCAAAGGAATTGATTATAGGTGATCCATCTCAAGGAGTAAGAACTAGATCATCAATGAGAAATATCAGTAATCATCTTGCATTTGTATCTCAAATTGAACCTAAAACTATTGAAGAAGCTGAAAAAGATAATAATTGGATGTTAGCTATGCAAGAAGAATTAAATCAATTTACTAGAAATAATGTATGGACTTTGTAGAAAGACCTAAAGATCATTCTGTTATAGGATCAAAATGGGTATTTAGAAATAAATTAGATGAAAATGGCATAGTAATTAGAAACAAAGCTAGATTAGTTTGCAAAAGGATATAATCAAGAAGAAGGTATTGATTTTGATGAAACTTTTGCACCTGTAGCTAGATTAGAAGCCATTAGATTATTACTTGCATTTGCATGTCATATGATTCAATTTATTTCAAATGGATGTTAAAAGTGCATTTTTAAATGGATTTATAAATGAAGAAAGTTTTTGTTGAACAACCACCTGGTTTTGAAGATCATGAATTTTCAAATCACGTTTTTAAATTGCACAAAGCACTTATATGGTTTGAAACAAGCACCTAGAGCTTGGTATGATAGATTAAGTAAATTTTAATTGAAAATGATTTTTAGAGGAAATGTTGATAAAACATTATTTTTGAAAAGAAAAGAAAAGATTTATTAGTAGTACAAATATATGTTGATGATATTGTATTTGGTGCTACTAACAATTTTTATGTCAAGAATTTGCTAAGTTAATGCAGGGTGAATTTGAAATGAGCATGATGGGAGAACTCAACTTCTTCCTTGGACTTCAAATCAAACAAAGCAAAGAGGAATCTTTCATCAACCAAACAAATACACAAAAGAATTCTCAAGAAGTTTGGTATGGAATCAATCAAACCCTTGGAACACCAATGAGTCCTTCATGCAAGCTGGACAAAGATGAAGAAGGTAAGAAAGTTGATCAAAAATATTATCGAGGTATATCGGATCCTTCTTTACTTAACTGCAAGTAGACCAGATATAATGTTTGCTGTTGTTTATGTGCTAGATTTCAATCTGAACCTAAAGAATCGCCCCTAGAGGAAGATACTCCTGGCGGTCGATCTGTTCCATGGGATTCCTTGATTGGAAGCCACAAGTGGTGCATGCAATTCTTAGGAAGTAACTTAATCTCTGGTTTAGCAAAAAGCAAAATTCGGTTGCATTATCTACTGCTGAAGCAGAATATGTTGCAGCTGGAAGTTGCTGTGCTCAAATCCTTTGGATTAAGAGACAACTTGAAGATTATGGTATAACACTTGATAAAACACCAATTAGATGTGATAACACAAGTGCAATAAATCTAACTAAAAATCCAATTCAACATTCAAGAACAAACACATTGAAATTAGATATCACTTTATAAGAGAACATGTAGCTAATAATGAAATTTGTCTTGATTATGTTAATACTGAAGAACAATTAGCTGATATATTTACAAAACCTTTAAGTGAAGAGAGATTTTGTTATCTTAGAGGTGAATTAGGGATTGTGACCCTTTGGAATGATTTTGAAACTCTTAAGGAATGACTATCTAGATTTCTATTAATTTCTTGAATTCCTTCATAATTTTAAGGACAAATTATCTAGTCATTTGAGCATTTGATTTTAATACTCCAAAATTTTATCAAAAATTTATGAATTTATTTTGACAAGTTTCAGTTGTTTGAATCTCAATTATTTTTCTCTGAAACTGTCTTGGAGTCGACACCTCAGAATGAGGAGTCGACACCTTGTCTGTGTCGCTCTCGGTCCCTGACCTTGGAGCCGACACCCGTATAAGTGGAGCCGACTCCAGTTCGAGCGCTGACTGTGTTAGCGATTTGGAGTCGACACCCGACTTTGCGGGAGTCGACACCTGGGATCCAAAATTGATTTATTAGGGCAGAGTCGACACCTCGTCATTTCCTAACTAAATCCTAACCAAACTCTCCAAACTCTCTCAAAACTCCCCATCTCTAATTCCACTCTCCCAAGCTTTCCTAAGGATCCAATGGCACCTAAGAGGAGAGGTTCGGTGATTGGAGCGCCGTGGTGACCGGGAAGCGTCCGTGAGGCCCGTCCGTGAGCCGTCTCCAAGCGAGGATTCCTCCACCGATTCAGACAATCCCAACACCACTTCACAAGGTAGATACCCTAGCAGGGAGGGTAATCACAATGGGTAGAAAGTTGATTTTGATTCTTTGAATCCGAGGGTTTTTCAATTGGAACAATTAAGGAAATGGATGGGATAAGTTGCTCTCTTGATGTTCCCACTTATCCAGCCTTAGTAAAAGAATTTTATTTCAATTTATCTAGAGGAGATGGTGGTTTAGTAAGCTCTGTTAGAGGAAGGATTCATCTTACATTTCAAAACTTAGGAAACTCCTGAGCATCCCATTACCGGATTAGCTGCTGATATGCACAGTGATAGATCAGCGGCCTTATCAAGGATGTTAGGGAGAGGTTGAAGAATTTGAGGAAATTAGGGCTAATCAGTTGCCCCTTGAATTAAGATTATTACACAACATTTGCAGCAGGATTTTTTCCCAAGACCGGTCGTTTTGAGTATGTCTCGAGCGAGACATTGTTGTGATGGATAGTGTATTGACTGGTCAGCCTATTAACCTAGCAGCTATGATGATATTTATATGGCCGAGGCTGGAGGGAAGAGAAGATCATCACTACCTTATGGCATGATTCTTACTATGGTATTCAGGAGCCAAGGGTTGTAATTCTGAGAATGAACCATCAAAGAACCTGAGACATACC
>UESW01004308.1:0-71899 GCA_900491605.1 Calamus simplicifolius
GAATCTTTTAAATTTTCTTGTGATGAGTGCCATGTCCTCATCATCACTTTCATCTCGGATTCATGAGGCTCTTCCATATATTCAGAAATCTTAAGAGCCATAGTTCTTTTCTTCTTTGACTCATCATCAACATGTTGCTTGATTTGAAGCTCATGAGTCATCAAGGATCCCAACAGTTCTTCTAGGGGTAGTGTACTTAGATCCTTTGCCTCTTGTATTGCCGTCACCTTAGCTTCCCAAGTCCTAGGCAAGGAACGCAAGACCTTTCTCACAAGATCAGAATTATCATAAGATTTACCAAGACTTTTTAAACCATTAACTATGTCAGTAAATCTTGTAAACATATCAGCAATAGATTCACATGCATCCATTTTAAACAATTCATATTTATGAACTAGCATGTTAATCTTGGATTCCTTGACTTGATTTGTTCCCTCATGGGTAACTTCAAGTCTATCCCAGATTTCCTTAGCAGAAATGCAAATAGATATGCGATTGAATTCATTTGCATCTAATGAGCAGTATAAGACATTCATTGCTTTGGCATTGAGTTGTGCCAATTTTCTATCATGTTCATCCCATTCATTTTCCGGTTTAGGAATCTCCATGCCATTAACTCTAGCAGTGGGTGTGTGTGGTCCATTGACTATAATACTCCATAGATCATAGTCAAGTGCTTGAATGAATATTTTCATTCTAGCCTTCCAATAACCATAGTTAGAACCATTAAATAAGGGTGGTCTATAGTAGATTGACCTTCGGAAAAAGATGAACCAGCTTGAGTTGCCATGTGGATCTTTGACTCTTGATCGTTAGATCAAATCAAATGAGCACTAGCTCTGATACCAATTGTTGGTCCAGATAGCAACCCAAGAGGGGGGGTGAATTGGGTTTTTCAAAAATTAAACTCTTTTGAAAGATAACCCCCAGCGGAAATAAAAACTTAGATTCACAAATTTAAAACTAAGCAACTATAAATGAAGAGTTGAAGATAAAGAGACAATCACGGCAAACACAATAGATTTTATAGTGGTTCGGTGTACCTACACCTACGTCCACTCCCAAGTACCTCTTGGGTCCACACTATAATCAAACTGATTACAGCAGAGTTGTTTTGCAAGCTCACAACTCAAACTTGTTTTTTTCCGGGTGCACAACGAACCCAGCTGGTTTTCAAGGCTCACCAGCACAAAACCTAAAACCACAAGCTAATGCTTGCACAAGGCTAACAGCCTCAACTGAATCAATCACCAGATTGACCCAGCAAACAGTATTTGATTTTACAAAAGCAAACTGCTCCTTCAATGAGCAAATATACAATAAAAAATAAATAGAGATTAGGAACCAAAGCCTGATTCGAAGATCTTGGTGGCTTCTTCCTTCTCTTCCTTTGAATGGATCTTCCTTTGAATATGCTCTTGAGGTTCAGAAGATTGAAAAAACTAGGGCTTCTTCCTTCTTTTGAGATTTCTTCTAAATAGAACAGCAAGGCTTGGAATCTCTTTCTCTTCTTTTGGGGAATGAGTATGATCTTTCCTTACAGGTTTTCCCTCTTTTCTTTTCTGATGGATCTCAAGGATTTCTCTATTCTTTTTTTTTGCCTCTTTCTTGTTTTTTCCTCTCTCTTTGGGATGCAATCATCCCTCTTCTTATAGATCCGATTAATCCACAAATAGTGTGAAACTATCCGTTAGAAGCAAGTGAAAAAGGATTAGATCCATAAATAACAATAGCCGTTGGGATTAAAATAGATAAAGATAAAGTTTAGAGTCGTTCTGACAGTTCTGGAGCCGTGTCTGACATTCTGGAGTCGGCTCTGGCTTTTCTGGAGTCGGCTCTAACTCGAAATAGTTTAATCCGCTTGATCTGGAGTCATCTCTGACTTTTCTGGGGTCGACACAAAATTCTTCTGGAGTCGACTCTAACAGTCCGGGAGTCGACTCTAAGTCGTGGCCTAAAAATCCAACGTTCTGTTGTTTCTGATAGAGTCGGCTCTCACAGTCCCGGAGTCGACTCTAAGTCTGTGCCGTTTTTCAGAGTCGGCTCTGCGATTCCATGTGTCGACTCTAATGTCTGCAGTCTTACCTTGACATTAGATTCAAACCAGAACTTGATTTTTCTTCTTGATTTTGATCATCAATTAGACTTATAATCTGAAAAACTTAATCAAAATCATTAGTAACATCAAATGTTTACTCAATTAGTTTTGTTAATCATCAAAATCCTCAATTGGGTCAACAAAACCCATAGGGTATAAGTGGGTTTCAAGAGGAAAAAAGGTACAGACGGAAAGGTAGAGACCTACAAAGCACGTCTGGTTGCCAAGAGGTATCGTCAACATTATAGTATTGACTATGGCGAAACATTTTCTCCTATGGCAATGCTGAAATCCATTCAGATTATGCTAGCTATAGCAGCACACTTCGATTATGAGATTTGGCAGATGGATGTTAAAACGGTATTTCTAAATGGTAATGTAGATAAACAGGTATATATGATACAGCCTGAAGGTTTTATATCTGAAGACGAGTCTAAAGTGTGCAGGCTATAAAAGTCTATTTATGGACTTAAGCAAGCGTCTAGGAGTTAGAACATACAATTTGATAAAGTGATCAAATCTTTTGGCTTTATTAAGAATAAAAAAGAACCTTGCATTTATAAATGGGCTAACGGTTCCGTTATTATATTTCTTGTATTATATGTGGACGATATTCTCTTAATCGGGAATGTCCCTGTATTACAAGGAATAAAGACATGGTTATCATCACAATTCTCCATGAAAGATCTGGAAGAAGCATCATACATCCTAGGAATGAAGATCTATAGAGATAGATCTAAGAGGATGCTTGGTTTATTCCAATCTACGTACATTGACACCGTGCTAAAGAGGTTTAGCATGGAGAATTCTAAGAAAGGCTATCTTCCGATAGGCCATGGAATTCATCTTCTAAGAAGGATTGTCCGATAACTCCTAATGAAAGAGAACATATGAGTCAAATTCCATATGCTTCGATAGTGGGATCGATTATGTACACCATGATATGTACAAGACCAGATGTGGCATACTTACTAGGAGTAGTGAGTAGATACCAATCTGATCCAGGAGAAAAATACTGGCAAGTTGTTAAGACAATCCTTAAGTATTTGAGAAATACTAAGGACCAATGGTTAGTCTATGGAGAGTCTGATTTGAAACTTGTTGGATATACTGATTCCAGTTTCCAATTAGATCATGATGATAGCAAAAGTGTGTCAGGTTTCATGTTTATCCTGAATGGTAGAGCTATTTGCTGAAAAAGTTCCAAGCAACATATAGTGACAGATTCAGTGTGCGAGGCAGAGTACATTGCTGCATCAGATGCCACGAAAGAAGCTGTGTGGCTGTGAAAGTTTATCTCCGAGCTTAGAGTGGCACCTTTCATAGATGGACTAGTCCTGTTGTATAGTGACAGCACTGGTGCAATAGCTCAAGCAAAGGAATCACGAGCACATCAGCGCACCAAGTACATACTGCGCCGGTTTTCATCTTATTCGAGAGATTGTAGACCGAGGTGACATAAATCTTCAGAAGATTGATGGAAAGGAAAACCTAGGTGACCCATTTACTAAAGCACGCAGCATTAAGGAGTTTGATGACTATAAATTGAAGATGGGTATTAGATAATGTAATGAGTGGCTTTAGGCTAAGTGGGAATTCGTTGGGAATTGTATCCTAAAGCCAATCATTTGATGATTGTGCTAATGTAAATAGCATATAAATTGATATATTAATAAAAGTTATTTGACAGTTTATTCATTACAAAAACATCTTCTTAATACTCCTGATAGTAATGAAGCCCTTAGGATCTTCTTTCACAATAAAGGAGAATTTATCTTTGAAGGTCCTCAAAAGAGTTCGCGACCAAATGATATACTATGACAGGGCCATAGTACTATTAATTATAGGACGTTGTATATCATATTTGCTGGTTGTCCTCTTAACCAAGGAGTGTAGAGACATTGGTATGACATACAGGTGAAAGTGTAGGAGTACATTTCACCGAACGTGACTCATTTTCGGATACTCTGCTATCAAGAGTTAATCCGAGAAGATATAGGTATAAGTATCCTTCGGACCTGAAGATCACAACCAGTGACTTACAAGCAACTCATTATACTTAGGTGCCAGACCACCTGGATTTCTAATCCAGCTACGAAAGGTTACTGGGTGCAGTCAAGTACTTATGGTAGTCAGTTGTGGATCAAGATGAAATTTGACCTATCTCGTTAAAAGAAAAAATGCTTGTGTTTCAATTTAGCAAGACCTTGGCCAAGGCACTTTATGTGAAGGTCACATGATCACTAAAATTGAAATCACTATATGGATTTGCTATTAAAAGTTGACAGGCTCTTAAGCCATCCTTAGCATTTATGGTCAAGAGGATGAATTATACGGTAACTGTTTCTTAGGGTTCTTGGAGTTTGCTCGGCAACTCTTCGACCTATCCGGACGTTGGGTTCCATTGCTAGATGGGCACATTGATTAGTATAGAAAGTTGTTTCTATGCTACCGGCTTAGGTTTGAACCTAGAGAGTCACACGCATAGAAGTTTCTTAGGATGATCTATTTGCTGATCAACGATTGAGAATCGTAAATGATTAATTAATCAATTTGATTGATTGAATTATCTCAATTGGGTTAAGTACAAGTGAATAAGATTCAATTGGATTTAAGCATATTAGAAGGACTAATCAATTTCAAATATTGATTTGAAATTAGACTTGATTTGGATTTAAATAGATTTAGGACTAGCCAAATTTGATTTGGGCTAAGACCATGATCCATGTAGGTTCAATCCAATAAATTCAAATCAGCTTAAACCAAAACCTAAAACTAAACCCCATGTGTGAAAATAGTTTTCTCGCATAAGGATCTCACGAGAGATTAAATTCTCATGCAGAATTTAATGTATAACATTAATCTTCTCCAAACAGTTCTGTTGGAATTCTAAAATGTTAGAATTTATATGGAATAAATGTGCCTCTTTGAATCAACCATGCGATGGAATTCTAAGTGTTAGAATTCACATCTCTTTGGTTTTTACCGAACGATGGAATTAACCAAACGCTGCGTCTCTTTGGTTTTCATTGAACGTCGGAATTAACCAAAGGTTGCATCTCTTTGGTTTTCATAGAACGTCGGAATTAAACAAAAGGTTGTGTCTCTTTGGTTTAACCAAACGATAGAATTCTAAGTGTTAGAATTGAGCCTATAAATTGAAGGACATTCCTCACTAGATTACAGCACACGATATGTCGTGGATTGAAATTTTAAAGAGTTAGAACATAAAATCCTGGTGCGATTCTGGTGTTAGCAAAAGTTTAGTGAATCTTGGAAGAAGATTCAAGTGGGAGGATTCAAGATCAACAAAATTATTTTTCCGTGAGCCATTAAATACTGCTAATGACTTTTCGGGCCTTAGCGGCTTGTCTTACTTGAAGTGATTGGCACATTTTGGCAGGTAATGGCCTTTTGATGCTTATTTTGCTAGAGCCATTAAATGCTGCTGATGGCTTTTTCTTTTTGGACTGAGATCCTCTGAAAAGGATCCATCACTGTCTGTCTGGGCTAAGATTCTCTGAATCGGGATGCCCGAGATGATGTCTTTTGTATTTTTAATATTTCTAGGTATCTGATGGTTATTTAGGACTGGCCGTAGGGCCACCTAGAGGCCAAGGGACTAAGGGCCACCCAGGACTGGCCGTAGGGCCGCCTAGGGGCCAAGGGACCATGGGGCCGCCTAGGATTGGCCATAGGGCCGCCTAGGAGCCCAGGGACCGCGGGGCCGTCTAGGACTAGCCGTGGGGCTGCCTAGGAGCCCATGGACCATAGGGCTGCCTAGGACTGGCTATGGGGCCGCCTAGGGGCCCAGGGACCAAGGGGCCACCTAGGACTGGCCATGGGGCCGCCTAGGGGCCAAGGGACCATGGGGCCGCCTAGGACTGGCCGTGGGGCCGCCTAGGGGCTAAGGGACCACGGGGCCGCCTAGGACTGGCCATAGGGCCGCCTAGGGGCCAAGGGACCGTGGGGCCATCTAGGACTGGCTGTGGGGCTACCTAGGGGCCCAGGGACCAAGGGGCCGCCTAGGACTGGCCATGGGGCTGCCTAGGGGCCAAGGGACCATGGGGCCGCCTAGGTCTGGCCGTAGGGCCGCTTAGGGGCCAAGGGACCACGGGGCCGCCTAGGTCTGGCCGTAGGGCCGCCTAGGGGCCGCCTATGACTGGCCATAGGGCTACCTAGGAGCCTAGGGACCGCGGGGCCGCCTAGGACTGGCCATGAGGCCGCCTAGGGGCCCAGGAACCAAGGTGCCGCCTAGGACTGGCCATAGGGCCGCTTAGGGGCCAAAAGACCGCGGGGCCGCCTAGGACTGGCCATAGGGCCGCCTAGGGGTCAAGAGACCACGGGGCCTTATTGTTTGTATTACGTGGCCTGTTATTGGCCACATCATATGCCCCCCCCGCTCCTGACTCTTGGTGTCTCACATGTTTAGCGTTTGCCAAGAGAAAGGAGCGTGAAAAAATTTTCTAAGTAATTTAATTTGATACGTCGCAGTCCGTTTATGATGGGCGCGTGTTTCTAAGAAGATAGAAAGCCCATTCATCATTATAGGAGAGAGGGACACTTCATGATTGACAGAAGAGGGCTTGATGTACTTAAATTGCACTGACGGCTCTTTTTGCTAAGGGAAACGTGCTCCTTCTATAGGCTAGTGATACTTGGACCACACTTGGCATTCGTCGCCTTACTCTTCATGATGGGCAGGGTTTTCTTGTTTTGAGAAGCTGCTTTTACCCCACCCTCCGCTTTTGTCTTCTACTGTTTCTACTTTTCTCTTACTTCCTACTCTTCTTCCAAGCGCTTAGCTTTCCTTTGATCTCGTCCTCATGTTTTGAGGTTAGTTCCTTCGTTTTCTTTGCGTTTTCTTCCTTTTTCTTTTTGATGGATCCCCCGGTCGATAGGAAAGGTAAGAGGCCTCTAGTAGATCCATCTAGGGAGGAGATCCTCGCAGCGCATCATCTCGCTCCTGGCGGGATTTCCATACCCGGCCGGTCTAAGACGGGAGGTCGGGCCTCCGATAGGGTCCCCTCTAGCGAGGTTCCATCGGATGGGGTTCATTCGAGTGAGACTCCATCAGGTCAAGTCCCATCGAGTGAGGTTCCTCCCTCCGTAGACAGGCCTGTTCTCCGGCTTCTAGGGTTTCACCCCCTCCGCCACATTCAACCTCTCCCTCCGGACGTAGTTCCGCGGGCTCGGGGGAATATGTTCTGTCTTGAAAGAGCCTGACATTCAGAGAATTAGGGTTCAATATGAAATTTCCGACAGCGTCTGTCTGTTCGCTCCTTGGTTTGGTGACAAGGTCACTAGTGGGCGGGGAGGAGGAGTCGCCCTATATGAAGAATTCCTCAAGGGTGGACTCTGCCTCCCTCTTCATCCTTTCTTTTTGAATCTTTTAAATAGGTATAACTTAATTCCCGCCCAGCTGACTCCAAATTCCATTCATATTATATATGCATTCTTAGTACTCTGCTATTTCCATGGCGCTCCCGCTCGAGTTTCCTAGTTTTGAGCTTTGTATAAACTTAGAAATGTCTCTGGAAGTTGCTGGTGGAGTTTTGTTTCTCGTCCAAAGAGGGTCCTCAAATTAGACTTGCCCTCTAAAATAAAAGGGTGGAAGTCGTGTTTCTTCTATGCCCATGGTGAAAAGATAAAGACCTCTTGGAATAGTCCCGACACCAGCCCCAATAAAAATTCCAGTATTGAGGAAAAGGACCGAGAACTTTTCCAGGCCCTCTTGTCCTCTATCAATCCCCCTTGCATGGAGCTACTATCGGAGGGCAACCTTCGTGAAGCCTTAGCAGCATCAGTGGCGCCCTTACCGACCCCCGGTGAGCACTACCGTTTTCGACTGTCGACCAATTCTTTCCTTTCTTCCTTTTCATTCCCTGTTTTGTTCACTGCACGTGTGTTTGTATATAGGTTTTTCATATGACTTTTGTCTTGTTCTTGTTTGTTTTATTGCCTTTGTTTTCTGACTTTTTGCTCCTTTGATGCAGAAATGCGGTTCTCTACCAAGTCTCTGTCAGAGGCTCTAAGGAAAAGGAAAGCGGACGAGGGTCCAGTGAAAAGAGGGCCCAAGAAGTCCAGACGGGTAGCAGGGGATGATCCACTGCCGGGTGGAGTGGCTCCGCCTTCCTCCCCTGAAGTTACATTAGTGGGGGGCCCGAAGAGAGGGGACCCTCGTGCCGCGGGGCTGGTAACAGAGGTTCCGCCAGCTGACGGCCCCGAAAGAGTTACCCACAAGGGTCCCTCTATCTGAGGCTCGAGAGGAGCCAACGAGGGAGAGCTCCCCGCCCTCCCCTGAAGTCAAAGGTGAAGCTGTGCCAGATGAAAGGACGGCGACACCTCCAGCACGAGAGGCCGACGACGATCGGTTTTTAGAGGTTCATTCGCCTCAGGAGGGGGAAGAGACGCCTGCTCATGAGGACGGTCCTAGCCGGCCGCTTGGGACCAATGCGATGCACCGAGGACGTCTGGCCGAACGGCTACTTAGTCGTTCCACCTTGCCCAACCTCTAGGCTGAACTTCGTCATCAACCATTGGAGAAATCCTTTGATACTTTCTTTACTGCCATCCTCCAGGTGATTCTGGGAGATCTGTCAGCTTTTTATTTTACTCCCTTCTTTTCTCTTTTTCCTTTCTTTTCTCAATTAACTTCCTATTTTGCAGGCGTCCAATAGTGCATTTATCTTTCGAGATGCTTGCCTCGAGGGAAAATGGAATCAGAGTTTGCCCAGATTGGATGCCCTCAAGGCCCAAGTGAGTGGGTTAACTCAAGAGTTGTCCGAGGCCAAGGCTCGGGAGCTCGCAGCATTCGACTCACTGAAGACTGCTGAGGGGAAAAATCAGGCCTTGAAAGCTTGGATTGAAGAGGTTGAGGCCAAATTAGCCGAGACTGTATCACGGTTAGGGCTGACTGAGGAGAAGTTGGGGACCGCCCTTCTCAAGGTGACCCAAGCTGAGGAGAGAGCTGTGGCTGTAGAAGATAGAGCTGAGTTGCTTGAATTAGAGACTAGGGCTGCAGAAGAGAGACTAGCCACCACTAAGGAGTGGCTGATTTCTGTTGAAGGGAAGCTGGCTTCCGCTGAAGACGAGATGAGAGAAACCTTATCCAAATTAATTTCTGCTGAAGTCCAAGCTAGAGAGAGAGTAATGCCTGCCCAAGCTGAGGCTGTTCTCCAAGTTAGCGCCACCGATCTGAGAGCCCGACAGGCTGTGGAGTCCTACAAGAATTCCGCCAAATTTGCGGCAGAATGTAGTGAGGCAGCCATGGATGCTTTCACCAAGGGCTTCAAAAAGTGCAAGAAGAAAATTTCACAAGTCTACAAGCTGGGCGACCTCGATAGCATTCAGCCCGTGGGTGATGATGCGGAGAATGAGTCAGAGTCCTTAGGGTCTTGATTTTGAGCCCCTCTTTTTCCTATTTCTGTGGTTCAGCCAAGATTGGCTTCTTGTCTGACAATGTTTTAGTAAAGAAATTCTGTTGTTAGGTAATTTTATGTGTTGGTTCTATGTTTAGATTGGTTTTATTAACCTATAATCATTTCAGAGTCCGATAATTCCTATCTTCTTGTCTATGCTTAGTGCTTTGCTAGTGTTATTCATTCTAAAATTATGTAAGGGGTCCGTCGCGTCGTCTTAAAGAGTTTCTTTTAGAATCACCCAGCGCTAGCCTAGGATCGACTAGGTGTTAAGCCCCGGCAAGGCCACCTGTGGGCCGTAAATGATAATGGCCGCCTAGGACCAGCCCGAGGTCCGGCTAGGAGCCTTGAACGACTATGGCCGCCTAGGACCAGCCCGAGGGCCGGCTAGGGGCCGTGAACAACTATGGCCGCCTAGGACCGGCCCGAGGGCCGACTAGGAGCCTTGAACGACTATGGCCCCTAGGACCGGCCCGAGGGCCGGCTAGGTGCCTTGAACGACTATGGCCACCTAGGACGGCACGAGGGCCGGCTAGCGGCCTTGAACGACTATGGCCGCCTAGGACTAGCCCGAGGGCCGGCTAGGGGCCTTGAACGACTATGGCTGCCTAGGACCAGCCCGAGGGCCGGCTAGGAGCCTTGAACGACTATGGTCGCCTAGGACCGGCCCGAGGGCCAGCTAGGGGCCGTGAATGACTATGGCCGCCTAGGACCAGCTCAAGGGCTGGCTAGGGGCCTTGAATGACTATGGCCGCCTAGGACCGGCCCGAGGGCCGCCTAGGAGCCTTGAACGACTATGGCCGCCTAGGACCAGCCCGAGGACCGGCTAGGGGCCGTAAACGACTATGGCCGCCTAGGACCAGCCCTGTCTTCCTTGTAGTCCTCTTAGACCGCTGAGCCTCGCTTGTAGTTCTCCATGGGGGTTTCTCGCGCCGGCCCGTGGGTATGACTCAGGGCCGTCAAGGAATACAGACTTGAACCGCCGGAGGTTTCGTGCGCCAGTCCGGAGTGTCTGGTCCTCTTAGACCGCTGAGCCTCGCTTGTAGTTCTCCACGGGGGTTTCTCACGCCGGCCCGTGGGTATGACTCAGGGCCGTCAAGGAATATAGACTTGAACTGCCGGAGGTTTCTCGCGCCGGTTCGGGGTGTCTGGTCCTCTTAGACCGCTGTGCCTCGCTTGTAGTTCTCCACGGGGGTTTCTCGCGCCGGCCCATGGGTATGACTCAGGGCCATCAAGGAATACAGACTTAAACTATCGGAGGTTTCTCGCGCCGGTCTGGGGTGTCTGGTCCTCTTAGACCGCTGAGCCTCGCTTGTAGTTCTCCACGGGGGTTTCTCGCGCAGGCCCATGGGTATTACTCAGGGCCGTCAAGGAATACAGACTTGAACCACCGGAGGTTTTGTGCGTTGGTCCGGGATGTCTGGTCCTCTTAGACCACTGAGCCTCGCTTGCAGTTCTCCACGGGGGTTTCTCGTGCCGGCCCGTGGGTATGACTCAGGGCCATCATGGAATACAGACTTGAACCGTTGGAGGTTTCTCGCACCAGTCCAGGGTGTCTGGTCCTCTTAGACCGCTGAGCCTCGCTTGTAGTTCTCCATGGGGGTTTCTCGTGCCGGCCCGTGGGTATGACTCAGGGCCGTCAAGGAATACAGAGTTGAACCACTGGAGGTTTCGTGCGCCAATCCAGGGTGTCTGATCCTCTTAGACCGCTGAGCCTCGCTTGTAGTTCTCCACGGCACGCCGGCCCGTGGGTATGACTCAGGGCCGTCATGGAATACAGACTTGAACCACGAAGGTTTCTCGCACCGGTCTGGGGTGTCTGGTCCTCTTAGACCGCTGAGCCTCACTTGTAGTTCTCCATGGGGGTTTCTCGCGCTGGCCCATGGGTATGACTCAGGGCCATCAAGGAATACAGACTTGAATCGCCAGAGGTTTTTTGCGCCGGTCCAGGGTGTCTGGTCCTCTTAGACCACTGAGCCTCGCTTGTAGTTCTCCATGGGGGTTTCTCGCGCCGGCCCATGGGTATGACTTAGGACCGTCATGGAATACAGACTTGAACCGCCGGAGATTTCTCGTGCCAGTCCGGGGTGTCTGGTCCTCTTAGACTGCTGAGCCTCGCTTGTAGTTCTCCATGGGGGTTTCTCACGCCGTTCCATGGGTATGACTCAGGGCCGTCAAGGAATACAGACTTGAACCGCCGAAGGTTTTGTGCGCCGGTCTGGGGTGTCTGGTCCTCTTAGACTGCTGAGCCTCGCTTGTAGTTCTCCACGAGGGTTTCTCGTGCCGGCCTGTGGGTATGACTCAGGGCCGTCAAGGAATATAGACTTGAACCACCGGAGGTTTCGTGCGTCGGTCCGGGGTGTCTGGTCCTCTTAGACCGCTGAGCCCGTGATATTGAGCTTGAGCCATTTAGAGTTTAGAACTACTTTTGTAATCATTTGTCTGGTACATTTACATCCATAGGGCATACATTTATTACTGATAGTACTAACGGAGGTTATCGGCATTCCAAGTGCATGGAATCGGTCGTCCGTCCATCCCTTCCAATTTGTAGGCTCCTCGTGAAAGTGCTTTGGTGAATCAGTATGGCCCTTCCCAGTTTGGCGATAGCTTGCATCCTTCAGTTGGTTTGGACACCTCAACTTTTCTAAGAACCAGATCTCCAGAGCGGAATGTCTTGGGATGAACCCAAGCATTATAATACTTCTCGGCTCGCTGGCAGAAAGTGGCCATCCTTAACTGAGCGAGGTCTCGGGTTTCGTCGATGAAGTCTAAATTGGCTCTCAATTGATCAAAATTTTTGACTTCCTCATATGCTTCTACTCGGGAGCTGGGAAGACCGATTTCCATCGGAATGACCGCCTTAGACCCAAAAACGAGGCTAAAAGGAGTTTCTCCTGTGGGAGCCCTGGGAGTAGTATGGTATGCCCATAATACACTCGGAAGCTCCTCCATCCATCTGCCCTTGGATTCATCCAACCGGGGGCGGAGCTCCCAAAGTTGATGCGATTCATTACCTCCGCCTCTCCATTAGATTGGGGGTGCCTGACAGAAGTGAATCGGTGAAAATGCCAAGCTCATCGCAGAAGGCCTTGAATGTTGAGTTGTCAAACTGTCGGCCATTATCGGTAATCAGGGTATGGGGTAAGCCGAAGCGACAAATGATAGACTTCCAAAAGAATGCCCTCGTCTTGGCTTCAGTGATTTTAGCCAATGCCTCGACTTCGACTCATTTAGTAAAATAATCGATGGCTACCAATAGAAACCTTCTCTGCCCTGCAGCTGGGGGAAAAGGCCCAAGTATGTCGATCCCCCACTTAGCGAAAGGCCAGGGAGCAGTCAAGGGGCTTAAAAGTGAAGCCGGCTATCGCTGGATATTGGAGTGCCATTGGCATCTATCGCACCTTCGAACCAGCTCAGCAGCATCCTGTCGCATGGTAAGCCAGTAGTATCCTTATAGAAGAGCCTTGTATGCTAGAGACCTGCCCCCCATGTGACTCTCGGATATTCCTTCATGGATTTCTTTGAGAATATAATCAGCGTCCACCGGGCCTACACACTTTAGGAGAGGGTGAGAGAAAGACTTCATGTATAAGCGGCCCTCTAACAATACAAACTTGGTCGCCCTCTTCTTTAGCAGCTTAGCTTCCGTTGGATCGGCGGGAAGAGAGCCACTAGTGAGGTAACGGACGTAAGCATTCATCCAAGTTGGCTCCTACTCAATTGGCATAACTTCCTCTACAGAATCAATACTTGGATTCTCCAAATGCTCGACGTACTCTCTTTCTAGGCTTTCATCCATCGAAGTGGCCAACTTTGACAATGCGTCAGCTCTTGCATTCTCTCCCCTGGGAATGTAGCTGATGGTGAAATAAGCCAACGAAGAAGTCAACGCCCTGACTTTGTCCATATATCATGACATGGTAGGGTCACGAGCCTCGAACTCTCCAGTGATGTGCCCGGAGATGAGTTGGGAGTCAGTAAAGGCTCGAAGACGCTTCACTCCCAGTTCATGGGAAAGTTTGATCCCAGCCAATAGGGCTTCGTATTCAGCTTGATTGTTAGTAGCCTTGAAAAGGAAGCGAAGGGCATACCCAAAGGTCATCCCCTCCGGACTTGCCAAAATAAGACCTGCCCCGCTTCCCTGAGAATTGGAGGCACCATCCACATGAAGGATCCAGCCTCCGCCAAATCTTCTTGGGTCGCAGGACGTTCCTCAGGGGCATCACTGTCCCATTCGTCGATCCAAGTGCACTCCACCAAAAAATCTGCCAACACCTGGGACTTAAGAGCAGGGCAGGCTCGGAATGACAAATCAAATTCTCCCAGTTTGACGGCCCATTTTGCCAGACGGCCTGAAGTGTCAGGTCACGCCAATATAGATCTATGAGGCTGATCTATGAGCACCGCTATCGGGTGCACCTGATAGTATGGTCGGAGGTGCAGGGCAGAGACGACCAAGGCGAAGATGATCTTTTCTACCTAATAATACCGGATCTCTGCATCATGAAGTACCTTGCTGGTATAGTAGATGGGCTTCTACGTCCCATCCTGATCGAGCCAGACAGAACAGAGCTGACCGCTTTCGGGGTAGCAGCTAGATAGACGAAAAGCTGCTCTCCTTCATTAGACTTCGATGGTAATGATGGAGTAGACAGAAATTCCTTTAACTCCTCGAAGGCCCTTTGACAGCTATCTGTCTACTCAAAGCCATCGACTTTTCGTAAGGCTTTAAAGAAAGGTAAACACCTCTCCACTGATCTGGATAAAAACTGACTCAGGGCGGCTATTATTCCAGTAAGTCATTGGACCTCCTTCTTGTTGACTGGCCGCCACATATCGAGAATAGCTTGAATCTTCTCTGGATTCGCCTCGATTCCTCACTGAGTGACTAAGAAGCCCAGAAATTTCCCTGCAGTAATGCCAAAAGCACATTTACGGGGATTAAGCTTAATTTGATGTCTTTTGAGATTGCTAAAGGTTTCCTCTAAGTCGGTGATGTGGCTGGCGGTACGGATGCTCTTAGTCAGCATGTCATCGATATATACCTCCATATTATGCCCAATCTGGTCTTTGAAGACTTTATTCATCAATCTTTGATAGGTGGCCCCGGCGTTCTTTAGTCCGAAGGGCATCACTTTGTAGCAATAAATGCCCTTCTCAGTAATGAAAGAAGTATTCTCCTCATTCACCGGATCCATCTTTATCTGGTTGTAGCCGAAGAAGGCGTCCATAAACTCAGGAGTTCATGTCCGGAGGTGGAGTCCACCAGTTGGTCAATCGCAGCAGAGAAAGTTGTCCTTAGAACATTCTTTATTAAGATCGGTAAAGTCGATGCAGATTCGCCAACTTCCACTGCCTTCTGGACCATAACCACATTCGCCAACTAGCTTGGTATTGAGCTTCCCGAACATGGCCGGTGACCAGGAGTTTGTTGACCTCCTCGTCTATAGCCCTTTGTCTCTCGAGGGTGATGCTTCTTTTCTTTTGTCGAACGGGTCAAAACTGGGCATCGATGTTGAGCTTGTGAGTTATCACCTCTGGGGGAATACCGGGCATGTCCGAGGTAGACCATTCAAAAATATCTGAGTTTGCTCGTAAGAAGGTAAGAAGTTCATTTTTTACTTCAAAGGGAGAAGCTCACCTATTTGCACAGTCTGGGTGGGATCATCCCCCAAAGGGTAAGATAGCAATCGCTCTGCTGATTCTCCCCTCCTCTCGGATTCCCTGGGGTTGAACAGCACCGGGGCAAGGGGATCCAACATCTCCTGAGGGCTAGGAGCCATATGATAACATAATTGTGCGGGGTTCTGTTCCCCAAGCATCTCTCCTACTCCTCGATTGGTTGGAAACCTCACCAGCCGGCGCTTGGTGGATATGATTGCGTCCAAGAGGTTCAAACCAGGGCGATCGAGAATAGCATTGTATGCTAGTGGTACCCTGGCCACCAAGAACCTCATCAGGACCGTGCTTTGATGGGGCGGCGTTCCCGCTGTGACCGGCAAGATAATCTCGCCCTCCACCTTAACAGTATCTCTAGTGAAACCGATGAGGGAGTCGCCACAGGTGATAACAAGTTAGGGGACAGGCCCATCCAAACAAAAGCGTCATAAGTAAGTATATCTACTGAATTTCCACTATCAATAAGTATTATTTTTACAAGATGTTTAGCAATCGTCATAGAGATGACTACACTATCATCGCTCAGAGGTCCCCTCCTAACTCCCTTTCAAAATAGGGATTTACATCTTCTACTCTCTCATCCCCTCTAGCTCTTTTGGCTGATGAAGCTGCCCCCCAGGAGAGCATACCCACCATACGCTCTGTCGGAGTGTTGTCGATGCCAGCTTGAGCGGATGGGGCCCCATTATCGATGGGATAGTTGGAGTTCCTTTCTTGACGAAGGTCCCAAGGTGGCATTGTTGAATAAGCTCCTCAATGGTGCACTTCAAGTTGCGACATTCATCAGTATCATGGCCGTAGTCCCTGTGGAAACGACAGTAGCGACTTCGATCATGGGCAGCACCAGCTCTCAGAGGAGGGGGACGCTTAAGATAAGGCTCACCTTCTATCTCCATGAGGATATGGGATCTTAGGGCGAGGAGAGGAGTATAACTCCCTTCTTCAGCATGTGGGTTCTGGCGCTGATTATCTGGACGACGCGGGGGTTCAAGTTTCTTGGGGGGGAGTCCGCTCGGCACCTCCCGAATTGGCTTCTTGCCAGCCGATCGATCAACATCCCTTCTGGTGTGATCAGCCTCATCGGCATGGATGTATTTATGCGCCCGATCCAGGAGCTCAGCATGGAGCTAGGCAGCCTCTTGTCCAAGGAATATGTGAAGCGAGAGGGACGAAGTCCCTGCTTCAAGGCTAGGGTGGCCACGGCATCATCTAGATGGTAGACCTCCAGCGCTACAGCTTTGAACCGAGCTATGAAATCCTTCAAGAGTTCGCCTTCCCTTTGCTGGACGGAGAAGAGGTTGTCCGCCACTCGAGGGATTTTGCGATAGGCATCGAATTGCACCAAAAAGGCCTTTTCCAGTTGCTAAAAAGCGTCGATGCTGCGCGGCAGTAGTCTAGAATACCAAGCACGGGCAGCCTTCCAAAGAGTGGTGGAGAAAGCGATACATAATAAAGCATCTGTGGCCCTTGGACCTGCATGAGAGACTTATAACTCTCTAAATGATCCAATGGGTCAGTAGTGCCATCATATGGGTCTAATTGAGGAAGACGAAACCGGCGGGGTATGCGTTCTTCCGTGATATGGCAAGAGAGAGGGGGACGAGAATCATACTCCATTCTCGAATGATCATGAAGCTTTTGACTAAGCTCCTCCAGGTGCCAATTTTGCTCTTCCAAGCATCTTTCCATTCGATCATTGATATCTTCATCGACATATTCGGATGAAGAAGAAGTAGGATATTGAGGTTGACGACAATGTGAACTTCTAGGTTTTTTTCCTCTTTGGCGATCATAACCACCAGAGCGAAGAGTAGAAGATCTCGACCTCTTGAGGCTCTCTCGGTGAGGACGCTCAGATGAAACTTGGTGGTGAGAAGACTCCTTTTGAGAGGACTTTCTATGTGCAGACTGCTGGCTGACTGGGGCAGTAATTTGCGGCGGTGCAGGGAATCTAGCCTGCCGATGAGCAGCTGCAGGCTGCTGCTCTCGCAACTCGTGAACCACTCCAATGAGGGCTTGCACCTGCTGAGTAAGGCGAGCCAACTGCTCATGAGGAGAGGCCGATGTCATAGGTGAAGAAGAAATAGGAGAGCTGGTTCCCGACGAATTAGCCCGAGAGGGATCCCCCTCTAGGGAATTAGATGAGGCCTCCTGAATATATGTTGGCTCCATTGAGTCTTCTGAGGAAGATCTTTCCAAGCAGAGTTAAGAGGGAGGCGAGCTTCCTTAATTCTGCGACCGCGCTTCCCCCTTCCTGGTGCGCCAATCTGTTGATGCCTGGTTACTTTGGGACGATAGCCTTGGGTGACAGTTACTGTGAGGCTTCACCTCCAGGATCCTACAAGAAGTCCCATAACTGGGGATTCCAGTTGGAGGATCCTCCGACACTCAAGTTAGTAACCAGGAATACATCAATGATTTTTTTGTAGAAGAAGAAGAAAATCCCCAGAAGAAAATGAGGCCTTTTTGCTTAGTAGAAGCCTCCCCTTCGTTTATTCTTACCTTCCTTTTATTGGCATATCCTTTTGTTTTTTGTCTGAATGTTGTGACGTGTCAGCATTCTCATGGATAGAATGTCAGGACTAGTCGGATTGGGTCTGTATCCATTGTTCCGATGTCATCATTGTTTTATTCAGAGATGATCGGCTATTAGTACTCACTTATCCATGGTCATTAAAGTCTGCTAATGACTTTTTGGGCTTTAGTGGCTTTTCTGACTCGAAGTGATTGGTACTTAATGACAGGTAATCACCTTTTGATGCTTATTTACCAGAGCCATTAAATACTGCTAATGACTTTTCGGGCCTTAGCGGCTTGTCTGACTTGAAGTGATTGGCACATTTTGGCAGGTAATGGCCTTTTGATGCTTATTTTGCCAGAGCCATTAAATGCTGCTGATGGCTTTTTCTTTTTGGGCTGAGATCCTCTGAAAAGGATCCATCACTGTCTGTCTGGGCTGAGATTCTCTGAATCGGGATGCCCGAGATGATGTCTTTGTATTTTTAATATTTCTAGGTATCTAATGGCCACCTAGGACTGGCCGTAGGGCCGCCTAGAGGCCAAGGGACTAAGGGGCCGCCTAGGACTGGCCGTAGGGCCGCCTAGGGCCAAGCGACCACGGAGCCACCTAGGATTGGCCATAGGGCCGCCTAGGAGCCCAAGGACCGCGGGGCCGCCTAGGACTGGCCGTGGGGCTGCCTAGGAGCCCAGGGACCACGAGGCCGCCTAGGACTGGCCGTGGGGCCGCCTAGGGGCCTAGGGATCAAGGGGCCGTCTAGGACTGGCCGTGGGGCCACCTAGGGGCCAAGGGACCATAGGACCGCCTAGGACTGGCCGTGGGGCTGCCTAGGACTGGCCGTGGGACCACGGGGCCGCTTAGGACTGGCCGTACAGCCACCTAGGGGCCAAGGGACCAAGGGGCCGCCTAGGACTGGCCATAGGGCCGCCTACGAGCCTAGGGACCGTGGGGCCGCCTAGGGGCCCAGGGACCAAGGGGCCACCTAGGATTGGCCGTGGGGCCGCCTAGGGGCCAAGGGACCATGGGGCCACCTAGGACTGGTCGTGGGGCTGCCTAGGGGCCAAGGGACCATGGGGCCACCTAGGACTGGCCGTGGGGCCGCCTAAGAGCCCAGGGATAGTGGGGCCGCCTAGGACTGGCTATCAGGCCGCCTAGGGGCTAGGGACCAAGGGGCCGCCTAGGGCTGGCCATAGGGCCGCCTTGGACTGGCCATGGGCCGCTTAGAGGCCGAGGGAAACAAGGGGCCGCTTAGAGCTGGTCATAGAGCCGCCTAGGGGTCAAAGGACCACGGAGCCTTATTGTTTGTATTACGTGGCCTGTTATTGGCCACATCACTAGCTAACACTAACTAGTTCTTAGCCAACCATCATCAGACAAATGTGCTAGCTAACACTAACTAGTGCCGCATATTATAAATATAAAATGGCCTATCATCACATCAATGCCATCATATTATAACCTCGAGATAGACTATCACCACATCAATGTCCTTATAATTAGTCTATATACCCATCTTTCAAATCAATTCATTAAAACATTGAACACTTTTAATGTTCAAAATGTGTTTTAAATCTCCATCACAAACAGGACAAAAACCATACTAATGTAGCTTAAAATATTTCATATCCACGCATAGACAAAACTATGGTAATGGAATGATAAATATGAAAATATAATGCATGATCACATATAGCATAAAAGTAAATGCAAGGAAGTCTTACCTTAATTCGGTAATTAACCAATCCAATGTACCCATCAACCACCAAAGCACTTAATACAATCAATAATCTTCATATTAATATTTAATATAATAGGGAACTAGTCACTCTTGGAAGTTTATTCTAAACCTATTCCTTCGTAATTGACTTCATCTCTAACCCTTAACTCAATTCAACTCAACTCATCTAAGCCTTTTTCTAACTACATGGAGTACTTCATCTCTAACCCTAATTTCTAATAATCACTTATTCTAATTGGATTGAAGTGACAAGCTTATATTGGCACAAAATTGATGCATGAGACCCTTGCTATACTTCTTGCTCATCCAAAGATGGATGATCTCCTAAAAAATTTAAACCACCATAGTAATTATTACTCAATAGATCCTTAGTCTAGTTAGGCTTGCAACAACAAAATTTTATTGTCATTATTTACTATTGATTTATTTTAATTATTTAAATGTATTAAAGGTGGATTAAAAGGGCATCATCAGGCCCAAGTTGGAATCAAAGTCATCTAATAATAATATTATTAATAACTAATTTAAAAAATAAATAATTAGTAATTAATTACCCAATTATGAATAATTAACACACACACACACACACACACACACACACACACACACATATATATATGCATATATTGTTAATTAGAAGGGTTGATGTCTTATTAACTCTTGATTTGTCACAACCCAAGATTTTACTCAAAAAAAAAAGCTAGCTAAGAAGTTATTATTCAAGCTCTTTTTCCTATATAAGTACCTAGAGTCTTTCCGGTTCATAATTGATATGAAACTAAACATTTGTTGGCTTGAGTTTCACATACTCTCCTTGTTCAAGGTTTGGCATCTTTGCGAAGGTAAGGGTCCATGTCCAAATCATCATCTAAATCCAATCAAAAACACATTAAACCTATATGCAACGTTTCCAAATCTAATTTTTGGCATCCTCGCTAAGTTAAGGGCCAATATCCAAATTTAGATCGAAATCTAATCACAAACATATAGAACCTATCTGCAATATCTTCATATTCAATCATAAATATATAGAGCACATCTACAGAATCCTTTAGTTTATATGGGTTATGAGCTATGACTGCTCTAATATCATTTATCATAACCTAAGATCTCACCCAAAAAGACTAGTCAAGAAGTTATTATTTATATTTCTTGATCGTATATAAGTACTCAAGATCTTTTCAATGCATAACTGATATAGGAACTCAACAACATGAGCTCTCTCATATGATTAATAATGATGGCCTGTTTCCTTCTTTACAGAGGCTATTAGGAGGTTTCCTTGATTGGTTCAATCGTAGTGAGGGTGAGAGAGGCAGAGCTAGCCATCATTGGCCAAAGGCAATCTGGCAACATTGACTAAGATCCATGGCTAAGAAAATGGCCGATCGAGATAAGCTTCTCAAAAAGAGAGGCACCATGGCCTCTTAGCTACACCAATCAATGGTGGCCAAAAGGGTGAATCGAGGGTGGTGCATGGGGCTTGGTTATAGTGCTCGACAGTCAGCCATGGGGTCTAGGTAAGGACTCTATGGATTAACATTTACTGGTAAAAAAATAGAAATTCTCCAATTAGAACATAGCCTACTTGTGCCCCGGAGCAGGGGAGGAAGGAGGATGGGTGACATGTTGGATCTGGTGTGGTGCTCCCAAGGCCTAGGAGAATATAAAAAGATTGAGGTCCACACTTTATGAGGCGTCATGGAGGGTTCTAGAGTTATTTTGGGTTTTAGGTTATCTCAAGGCCCATGTTGAGTGTTGGGTTCCCTCACTTGGGCTCCACAATAATGGGTTCAACAACTTCCAACCTCACAAAATCTGGTTCAGAAATTTGATTAAACACCTAGAGTGCACCCAGAATTTGTCCCCTTTGTGAGTGGAGATTCAGTCCTTCGATCCTTGCCACTGTTATAAATATTCTTGCCCACCTTTCCAAGCCTTTTCCTGAAGAAAAGGCGCCCCAAGAGCCTTCAACCACTGTTCCAAAGCCCCCTTCAACCAAACCGCCCCACACCTTGGGCGTCCCACCTAGACAACAAAAATGCCCAGCTTGGGCCCGGTCTAGATGTTGTTCGGAAGGTAGAAGAAAGCTTCTAACCACACCAATGATTACCCTTGGTTCCTTGCACACTTCACACAAATTTGAGAGGGTTTCCACATCAAGATTAAGCACAAAAGGAGATCTAACATGAACAAATCAGATTTGACAACAATGAAGAACACCACTTCAATAACCAATAAATTTCATCTATTACAAGCCTCCAAAACAAAGAAAAATACAACAGTAAAGAAAGATGATTGATAGATAAGATGTCCCCACTACAGCCCGTGGTTTGATCTCTCTAGCTCAGAAATAAACCTACCCTCTTGCCAGCCCAAGTAGACACCGTATTGTTATGCCGCTACCGATCTCAAGCTCGCCAATGAAGACAAACTCAAGCCACCACAAGCACTCTCAAAGAGCTCCCAAAATGTCCAAGATAAAACTCCTGGCTCATCCATACATCCTTTTATATGGACTCCCACAATAACCCAAATACCCATGACCCAATAAAATCATACAAACATAACAAAAGACCCATACCACCATGACAAAAGACAAGATAAGAATATGAAAGACATCATAAGGATCAACTAGTAGCATCAAGTAGGTCCAATGTGCTTCCTTACGGTTTGTCCCGAATTCGTGCGCTCCTACGCCTTAGTGCTTCACCATTGAGCTATGGGCTTTGAGGGAGATAACTTGTATTGGACTAGGTGTGAATCCAAGAATTTTGAGATTAAGTCAAGTCATGGTTATACATGGGCTTGGGGTTAACATAATCTCATTGGGTTAGTAATGAAAGTTTTTCTAAGTCAGGGTTAAGCCAGCTTAGCCATGTATTTAAACCCTAGACCCTAGAGTGTAAGAAATACAAAGATTTTTTTTTTACAAGAAACAAGAGTTTCTCTTTCTTCCCTTACCCTAGCCACCACCCTCTCTCTCTCTCCCTAGGAGGCATGAGAAACCCTAGCTGCCACTTCTCTCTCTTGCTATGCATGGTTTCTCTCTCTCCTCATGACTTTCTCTTTCTAGGGTGTTCTTTCTCTCTCCTCTTCATGTGCTCTCTCTAGGAGGTGTCATCTCTCTTTCTCTTACAAATGCATGAATCCAAGCAAGTAGGTTGCTTTTCTCTCTAAGAGTGCTTTCTCTCTCTAGCGCTCTCTCTCCTATTTTCTCTCTCTAGGTAGGCCACTTTCTCTCCCATCCATATGCCTTTATATTTCTTGGTAGTTAGAAAAGTATGAGATCTTTGGGATGCCACTTTCTCTCTCTAAGCATCCCTATTTCTCTCTCTAACTTATGCTTTAAATTTCTCTATCCTAGGTGTCCTCTTTCTTGGAGATTCTTTCTTTCTTGCGTGGGACCAGATGGTTTCCCTATTCTCTCTCTTAATGGTTCATTTTTAGTCTAAATATAGAGATTTTTTGCAGCAGTTGATCAAGGCATCAATTGGTTTGTCTCAACAATTGGTATTAGAGTTGATCTATTGCAGAACAACTTGTATTAGAGCCTGGGTTCGCGAGGAGGAAGGAGAAAAGATAAGAGATTGAAGATCTCCAAAGGACTAAAAAATTTCAGTAAGGCTCCATCATGGTATTACTTGATCTTCCTAAATTTTTTTGCTATATTTTTGGTATTAGATCTAGCCATAGGCAGCAACATCAAGGTGGATTTTAAGAAATTTGATGGGAAAAAAAGCTTTTCTATATAGAAAGTTCGGATGGAGGATCTTCTGGTGCAGCATGAGTTGAATCTAGCATTAGAAGAATGCATAGATGGGATATCATATAGGCAACAAATATTTTTGGAGAAACGAGCGTATTCAGCTATTAGAGGGTGCTTGGCTGATTCGGCCCTTTATTTAGTACTGAAAGGGAAGACCCCCAAGGGACTCTGGTTGTAGTTGCACACTCTCTATATGAAAAAGAATATGTGCAATAAGCTGATATTGAAGAAGCAACTTTACAACCTCCGGATGGTAGAAGGTGGAGACGTAGTGGCTCACATCCAGACGTTCGATCAGATCAGCAATGAGTTGATGAATGTTGGGGTGAAGATGAAGAAGAAAGATAAATCTTTGCTGCTATTGTGTTTGCTGCCCTCTTCTTATGATCTATTGGTTACGACGCTGCTCTATGAGAAGGAAACTTTATATTATGATGACATAGTTTTAGTGCTATGCATGAATGAGCAAAGAAAGAAAATGACCAAGAAAGGAGTTCCACATGAAGGTTTGTCTGTGGGGAAAAGGTTTGAAAAAGGTAGAGACAGAAGCAAGCAAAAGGGATGGTCAAAATTCATGAAAGGGAAGAAAAAAGCCAAGTATTTCAAATGTGGTGAGGTTGGACATTACAAGAGGAATTTTCTTAAGTGAAAGAGTCAGAATGGAGGAAAAGAAGGATCTGAATTACTGAGTGCAGTTGCTGATCACAAGGTAGAGGATGACCTCTTGGTAGTATCAGATAGTCACAAGCATAACACATAAGTACGGACCCTTGACTCAGTTTGTTCATATCACTACACACCAAATCGGTCTTGATTTAGCACATACACCAAGGTCAATGAGGAGAGTGTGACTTTTAGAGATGATCATCCTTGCAAGGTGGCTGAAATTGATATAGTAAGGACGAGGATGTTTGATGGGATAGTACAGACTCTTATCAGTGTGAAGCATGTCCCAAAGCTCAAGAAGAATCTGGTGTCACTGGGGTAGCTGGAGCGGAGTGGATACGGTTTCAATAGTCATGTTAGGAGTAGAGTTCTAAACATCTTCAATGAAGCAATTGTAATGATGAGAAGGAGAAGGCTAAAGAACAACCTCTACAGGATGGAGGAATCTATGGTGATCGAAAGATCTGAGGTAGCAGCTGTGGCACAGGATCCTCGGGATGTGTACAAGATGTAGCACTACCGCCTAGGCCATATGGGAGATAGGGGTTGAAGGAACTGAGTAAGAGAAGACTGATTCCATATCTAAGTAGTGAAGATATGAAGATTTGTGAGCCATGTCAGATAAAAAGTAGAAGAGAGTTTAGTTCATAGTCAGCAAAACTAGAAGTGCCAGCATCCTAGAAATGGTACATATAGAATTGGTACACATATTATCATTTAGACACTAATCATTGAATCAAATAAACACCATTAATTCAAGTAAAGGTTCCAATGCTTGATTCTTCTAAAAAAAAAAAAAAAAGTAAGTAATTTAATGGTGCAAGAGGATTTCGCACCACATGCTTGCCATATTCATGTCCGATGGCCAGCCAACCTGCATATTTCTTTCCATATATTCATATGTAGGCACAATCAAGGAGTCACCAAAAGAAAACCTCAATGGTCAAAGGTCCCTGTAACCAATACCGTCGCGTGGAGCTGGCCGGCCATGCCAACTCGAAAGCAGACCTGCCATGAGAGGACTGATGTAGGCATCTCATCCATTATTACCATCTCTCTCACGTGCACTCGACAGTGGCCATGTCTGAATGAGCCCACTCCAAGACGGTGAACAAATGTGCATTTACTTCTATTGAATCATGCAAGAATAAATGGAATGGATTGGATTTACTTACCTCGATAATTCTATGATAGATTGAACGCTAGGTTGTGGTATTACCCTTTGTTCACAATCCAAACTATCTTTTCTGGTTTATTTAGTTTCTATTACACTCACATTCTTTATTGCTCCATAACCCTTATCTTCTCTTTATATATACATGAAAAATCTCATTCATATGCAGTTATGGAGTAGTTTCTTTCTTTTTGTATTTCTTAAAAAATAACTTCCGTGGGCAGTTTTCTTCATGGATAACTGCCATGGGCAGCTATCTATCATAGGCATCTCATAGTTCAACATCTTCCACTCACACATGTAGGGTAAGACCCTTACTATGAAAGAAAAATAAAAGAAAGAAAAATGCATAGAAACCTGTTGCTCAAATATAGCAACACAAGAAGTGGGGTGAATTGGGTTCCTTTTTAAAAAAATTAACTAGCAAATATGTGCACTTAGAAATTTTTCACAAGTAACTCTAGTGTGGCGTGGTGAAGATGATATGAAATCAATTATAGAAAGTATGACAATCAAACACAGCAAGTTTATAATGGTTCAACGCCAAAATTAGCAATACATCTACTCCCTCCCTTGGGAATTTCATTAACACCACTAGCCTACCTGACTAGCAAGATTGTTTACAGGCATAAGCAAGCCTTACAAGCACACTCACGGGTAGACCTCTACCCTCACACATTTTAGAACCATGAAACATAATCTCAAAATACAAGAATGCTGAGTTTATACAATAAGCTCCTAAAGGTGAGCATATATACAAAAATATATGTTACAACTTTTGAAAAATACTTCTCAAGATGGCTTCTCCCTTTAAGTGTGCAGAAGCAATGATGAAGCCTTCGTAGAAGCTTTGAATGCTCTTCAAGAGTGGTTGTTGAAGCTTTAACACCATGCCAAAAAAAAAAATAAATGCTCTTCAAGAGGCTTTGCAAGAAATCAATGTGGCTCTCCAACTATTTCTTCTAAGAATAAGAATATATTTCAACGCATTTTCTTGCTCTTTTTCTCTCTATTTTTTACACTTTTTCTTTTTTTTGAAATACTGTAAAAGAGAGGTATTTATACTCAATAGAAAAAAAATAACCGTTGCAGGCCATTGTGAGATGGAAAAATGGAAATAGAATTTCTTGAAACGTTGAAAAAATAGTTGTTAAGAAGATTTTCCAAAGCCATTGGTCGACCAGTTACTCGTCCAAAATAATTTGCTCTCTGTTTTTTGTTTTAGGGTAACAGTGGTCGACCAATTGGTCGCCTAGTGCCAGATTCAAAATGGTTTCAGAAGAAAAGGCCAAGAGCTTAATTCTGTTGGATGACTAATTTTAGCTGCTGGTCATCCAACAAGCCACAAATAATTTTTCTTTCAGCCATTTGGATGCCCACATGGCCGACCAAGTTAAAGTTGGTCGCCTAACTCAAAGTGCCGATTGCCTAATGGAAAAGAATTAATATGTTGGACGCCCAGTTGGGCGTCTAACTTTAAGTTGGACGCCTAACTTGGCATCTAACTAAGGTCAGCACTCATTGGACGCCCAATTGGGTGAACAACTACGAAATTCCTCTAGTTGGACGCCCAACTGGGCGTCTAACTCCAAGGAAGCTGATCTGACATGCGTCCAATCTGCAAAGAAAAAATGGATTCATGGCACATGAAGTTGGAGAAAATCTATGCAACGCAAGGAAAATTATTTGGCTGCTAGTTTGCATAACAAGCTTTGTATAGTAGCTAAATCTAGTTCAAGACAATACAAATTCAATAAAATAATAATTTTAGAAACTCATTTTGGCAAGTAGACCATTCAAATGTAGAATCCTGTTAATTTAAAAATAAGTGCATACAACACATATGAAAACCATTTAACAATTATGAAATCCAAGTCCTTTGAAAAATTTATTTTGCATTACAAACTCTTTTGAAAAGCAATTTAACTTGAAGAACACATTAATAAAATTGTTACTTTACCTGAGTTACTTTTCATTTGATTTGAAATTTACCTTAAACTGAAGCAAGCACCTTCTTTCAAGATGAATAACTTGAAATCACTTAGTCTCAATAATAATATGATTAGTACCATACTTAATTATTTTTTATTCATCAAAATTAATATTAGGTCAAGAAAACCTAAGCTCAATTTCATACTAATAGATGGATAGTGCGACCTAGTAAGTATACCTGCACTTGGGAGCCTACTACCATGAATCTGTTAGGAATGTCATAGTAGCTCAACCCTAAGAAAAATAACTAGTTAATAGTTTCAACTCGACATACCCTAGGCTCATCCCTTTTATCAAAACATCTCTAATCCCTCAAAGAGCATGTTAAAATAATGTGATTATGTATTCATAATCGAGTCATAGCTTTTCTTAAGCGATAAGATTGGCAGGCCAATGAATACATCGAACATAATCTTCCTTTCTACTTAAAATTTTATAACTCATATTTAGCCGCTTATCTAGACATGTTCCATAAATTGAATTATTCATAATCATAGGTAATATGCTAAGATAGCAAGACACTAAATACGAACACCAAATAATAGCAAAAAGTATAAGGGTATTATTGTAAAGTTTTAATTTAACCTTAATCGGTCTCACACAATAGAGAAGCAGGGATCTATTCTTCCACTATCTTATTGGTTGAACTAGCACACATGGTATGAATCATGTGTTGCAATGTTTGTAAATTTTTGATATCTGATAAAATACTGTACACATCTTAGTTCAGTTGCTTTCAAGCATCTAACCTGAATTCTTTAAGTGCTCTCATTCAATAGGCAATCATTGAGAATCCATATCTGGCTTTCATAGGTTATTTGAAAGTAGGCTATTCAAATCGATTATCATATATATATATATATCACAATCTCATCTCATACTCTCTATGAGGCGACATACTTAACATTATGTCTCATCTCTATTCGCTATCCGAGCTTTAAAGGTGATTGCTTGTGTAAGTAAGTCAACCTTGAACCTGTGTGACATCACTTTGTTGAGATTCTAACCAAATAAATATCTATTGTACCATATTTAAGTACTGTTGAAAGTTTGATGTATGCTATGATGTGCACCTGCCCCGATATATGTTTTGCTGTTGGGCTAGTTAGTCAGTATCAATCGAATCCTTGTTCAGAACATTGAAAAGCTGTCAAAAGAATTTGAAGATATTTAAAAGAAACTATGGATTACTGCCTATGTTATTAAGGATCGAATTTGCATCTTATTGGATATTTCGATGCTGATTGGGAATGAGACCTCGATCAACGAAAATCTACATCTAGTTATGCCTTTTTACTTAGTAAAGGTGTCATATCTTGGTGTAGTAAAAAGCAAATATGCATAGCACTGTCAACTATGAAAGCTAAATTTGTTGCATATTTAGCTGTTGTACAAAAAACTGTTGGTTAAGAAATTCTTTTATAATTTAAAAGTTCAAAGTGATGGTGTTGCACCAATCATTATTTATTGTGATAATCAAGCAGCGATTGCTTTTACTAAAGACTCCAAATATCATAGTAAAACCAAACACATTGATACCAGATACAACTACATTAGAGACATCATTGGTAAAAGAGAACTGATTGTATAATATATCTCTACGCATCAAATGGTGGCAAATCCCTTGACTAAGCTAATTCCAAAAGATATATTTATGGCACATATAGATTCTCTTGGATTGCGTAGAATAAATTTTTTTGAACATTGTTGAACACATATAATGTACTATTTTTATAATAAATACAAATAAATGTTATGTCTTTACTTTTTTCTATCATGATATATATACACATCATATGTGTTTGAGATGAGACGCTATCCAAATGTACATAATACTCTTGGTATACAATTTGTACTACATACAGAAGATCTCATTCTTTTGAGTTTGGTCCCATCAGATTTAGACTAACACCCTATTTGATTAAAGCTTTTGAAGGAACCAAAAGCTTTTTTAAAGGCCTAGAGGTGTAAAAGCACTTTTGGGTGATTTTGTAGTGTTTGATAAATTTTTTATAAGTGCCGTTAAAAGTTCTACCTGCAAAGGCTCTAAATTGAAGCTTTTTACAACAACTCTATTTGGTAAATGTTAGGAACCTATTTTTAGACTCAATGATCATAGATTTGAATCATAAGAATAATATATAATATTATAATATTAATAATATATATAATATATATATTTAGATATTATTATAATATAATATAATATAAAATTAAATATAGTTATTGTAATTATATAAAATATTATTATAATTATTATATATTATATAGTATAAATAAGATAATATATAAGAGGTAGACTCGACTAAATTCAAATATAACAAAGTTTAGGATTCAATCACCTTCTTCATTTTTGAATCTATATGAACCTTAAAGCCACCTTATCTTTTTTACTCTTTTCATCTTTGGGATTTGTAAATTGTGTGAATCCAAGAAGAAACAGATGACCGGATCTAAACTTAGCTACTTCAAATGTAGCCAAGCCTACCTAAATAATAGTATTAAAAAATACTATATAATACATAAATATACTAGTATTATATTATGTAATGCTATACTTTTATAATATCACTATAATTATATGTCACAATAATGTATATTATATTATTAAATAATAACGACCATAATTTTTATAATATTTATCATATTGATTAAATAATAGTAAAATTATATATTATAATAATTCTACATAATAATCATCATCAATTAGAATATTATTATCTTCTTATAAATATTATAATACTATAATATGATATATTTAATATTATTAAAATAATTTATAATAGCAACAACAAAGCCTTAACCTCAAACTAGTTGGGGTCGGCTATATTAATCATTTTTCTTCATTTGCTTATGTCCTCACATTTTTTGTAAATGTAAAAATTATAATTTTTTTTATCACTTTCTTTCATATGATTTTTGGTATATATTACCTTATTTCTTCTCTACATATATCAAGTAAAATTTTTACATAGGTGTATCTCTAAATCTACATTGTACATGTTTAAACCATTTAAGTCGTTTTTCTCTTAATTTATCTTTAATTAGAGCTATCTCTATCTTTTATAAATGATTTCATTTCTTATTCTATTGTATTACCATATATCCATTTTAACATTCTAATTTCTGCTACATTCATCCTATGTACATGTATTTTTCTAACTGCTTAACATTCATACTATAAGCATAGAATAATTGTAGATTCTTAAAACATATAATCTTTTTTCTATTTTTGAATACATTATAAGAATAATTTACAATAATGATTTTTAATAAGTTTGATAGTTGAATGTATAATATATTTTCTTTCATTCTTTTTATTTTAAAGTATTTTTTAGTTTAATTATTAGATAGATATTAAAGTCTTGTAACATGTTGTTACCGAATAGTAAATAATTGTTTCAAAAAATTTATTTTCAAAAGTTTTATCACTGAAAACTCTATTTTAAAAAGCTCTATCATCAACATCTTTATCAATTAGACACACTAATAATCAAACAAACGGCATTAATTCAAGTCAAGGTTCCAATGCTTGATTCTTAAAAAAAAAAAAAGTAAGTAATTCAATGGCGCAAGAGGATTTCACACCACATGCTCACCATATTCATGTCTGATGGCCAGCCAACCTGCTGGTTTCTTTCCATATATTCATATGTAGGCACAATCAACGATTCACCACAAAAAAAAAAAAAAAAAACCTCAATGGTAAAAGATCCCTGTTACCAATACAGTCGCATGAAGAGTTATTTTTTAAATTAGTATCTTTTGACATCGATTTAACAAAAAGAAGATGAAAATGTAATCATTTTGTAAAAATAAGGTTAGCAGAAAAAAAACGTCATTTGGAATAATATTTTTTTAAGTTAAAAAATATAATTGACGTTTTAAAAGTGGCAGACGTTTTATCCTTCTACACTATTTTTACAAAATAATTACGTTTTATTCTATTTTTCTTAAATCGATTTAAAAAACAGCTCGTCGCGTGGAGCCGGCCGGCCATGCCGACTCGAAAGCAGACCTACCGTGAGAGTACTGATGTAGGCGTCTCATCCATTATTGCCGTCTCTCTCACGCGCACCCGACAGTGACCATGTCTGAACGAGCCCACTCCAGGAATCTGAGCAGATGTGCATTTACTTCTAACAGTGAGATGAATCCCTGCAGCTGCTCCAGGAGAGCAGATCGCCTCCATCAGCCTGTTGGGACCTTTTTTTTTTAAATAAATAAAAAAAAAACTCTTCCTCGGCCGCAACGTACTTCTATCTCGACTCACAGCCTTCTTCCATCCCCACCACCATAGCGAAAGCTCCACCCGGACCAACGGTCTCGGAGAGGCCGGCCCTGCGTCGGTCCATGCACTCAAACCATCACGTCACGCGCGACCGACCGACCGGCGCTTCTCCGTTTTGTATTTATTCTCCCGCCACTGCCATGGTGAATAGCCTCCGCAGGACCACAGTAGCAAAATCCAGACCCTGTACTCGGGCCCCCGCGCTCGGCAGCGGGACCGATCGGCGCCACTCCGATTTGTCCCTACTCGGCTGCCACCGCTACGGTAAGCAGCCTCCGCAGGACCACGGGAACAAGATCCAGATTCCGCTCGGCCTCCCCCGCTAACATGATTTGTCCCTATTCGCCTGCCTCCGCTACGGTAAACAGCGTCCGCAGGACCACAGGAACAGAACCCAGATCCCGTACTCGGCTCCCACGCAGGGATAATATCGGACCATGCGATCACGCGGCACGTATGAGCTCCGTTGTGGGGTCCACTCTCGAAGCAGTTGGTCCACGACATCAAATATTTAGGTTGGGGGGGGGGGGGGGGAAGAGGACAAAGGGTAATGTACAAAAGGCTCGAAATCAAAGAGTGGCGTCGTTTAGCTGCGGCTGTTGTCGTCGTTGGTGTTCAACGGCAATGACGCTGGGCGTGACCGACGAGAATTCTATTTTTCTATAGTTCTAGTCGGGTTTTAGGTAGTGTTTGAAATAGGGGATAAGAAGGGATATTCAGGGGATATCCTCTTTTATTCTCAAAAGTCATAATTATAAGGGATAGCTGGAAATAAAGTTAACCAAAGGGATAATCCATGGTTAAACATGGGATATCCCCTCAATTTATTTCCTAAAGAATGCAGGAATAGCTGGTTATCCCTCCAAATAAGAGTAAAAAAAAGTTATCCTATGAATTTATCTTTCTGCATTTGATATGATCAATGGGATAGCCAAGGGATATCCCTAGGGATAGCCAGGGAATAAATTCTATCCCGTACACTTATCCATGGATAATATTTTTTCTATCAAACACTACCAAACTAAGAAGTTATGCACCGTGCAACAAGCGGAGGGAGCTACGTAAGCCATTTTGCCGGCAATGTGTATTTTTTGTGGGCGCGAGCCGGGCTCAATCACTGTTACTGCACAAGAGGCAAAAAGGTCTGTCCCATTGTACAAGTTTGGGGCCATATTTTGCTCTTTCAACCTTTAGATCAATCAAATCTTGAATCATAATTTCACTCGTCTTGTTTAGGTTCCTCAGCTTGTACTTACAGCCTCCATTACCCTCAGTTGCAGCAGCGTTATGCTTTTCTTTCTTAAAGAATCTTGAAGTAGATCCGAATGATATGATTCTCATTAACTGAAGAGAGGTCACAAACGAGAGTTAGATGTGCAGGACAAAGGATAAGAAACTTCAGAAATCTCCGTAAGATATAGTTCTGTAGAAGAGACAGAGCTAATAAAACGACAAAAACTTTTTGTTCTTTGATGAAGTTGTGTCAGTCCGCAAAAAAAAAATAATAATAATAAAAAATCCACTCCCTCCGTCATGATGAAGCTAAGATCAATTCTTCTGATGCTACTGGGGATGCCTTTAGGTAGTGTTTGATAAAAAAAATGTTATCCATGGATAAGTGCACGGGATAGAATTTATTCCCTGGCTATCCCTAGGGATATCCCTTGGCTATCCCATTGATCATATCAATGCAAAAAGGTAAATCCATGGGATAACCTTTTTTTACTCTTATTTGGAGGGATAACCAGCTATTTCTGCATTCTCTAGGGAATAAATTGAGGGGATATCCCATGGTTAACCATGGTTAACCATGGATTATTTCTTTGGTTAACTTTATTCCCTGCTATCCCTTATAGTTATGGCTTTTGGGAATAAAAGGAGATATCTTCTGGATATCCCCTCTTATCCCCTATTTCAAACACTACCTTAGGTAGTGTTTGATAGGAAAAATGTTATCCATGGATAAGTGTACGGGATAGAATTTATTCCCTGACTATCCCTAGGGATATCCCTTGGCTATCCCATTGATCATATCAAATGCAAAAAGGTAAATCCATGGGATAACCTTTTTTTACTCTTATTTGGAGGGATAACCAGCTATTCCTACATTCTCTAGGGAATAAATTGAGGGGATATCCCATGGTTAATCATGGTTAACCATGGATTATCCCTTTAGTTAACTTTATTCCCTGCTATCCCTTATAGTTATGGCTTTTGGGAATAAGAGGGGATATCCAGAGGATATCCCCTCTTATCCCCTATTTCAAACACTACCTTAATGTTTTCTTTAAGCAGCCATTCGGACTCTCCACTAGCTCCTTCGTTCAAATTTTTAACGGACTGTTCTCCATAGTGCGCCTTTGGACCTTTCTCCTCTATGCCTATCCTTTTCGCAGTAAGAGATCAAAGCATCAGTCTTTGATTTGGTAAAACAAAAAGCTTCTAGCCTGAAGGGCTTACCTATGAACTTTTTCTATTGATATTGGTCTTTCCTCAAAAATGACTCGTTCCTCACATTTGAGAGCTTTTTCTTTGAAATCCTAGACTTGTCTCACCTCAACTACACTTTCATTGCCTTGAACCCTAAAAGGAATGGTGTTTTCTTTGTTTGGGACTTCAGACCCATTAGCCTGTTAAACAACATTTTCAAAATACTAAATTGATATAAGAGAAGAAAATTAAAAAAAATAAGTGGTCCACATGGTTAGTGATGCATCGATCATCAATGCAATCATAATCGCTTATGTAATAAGAAAGAAAGCAAAATAGTTCTATGCACATTATATTGTATCTAGGTGATTGATTTTTGTTCTTAGTTTTGGTTAGAGTCTACATTCAACTATGATATAAATATGGACCTTCTATACTACAAGCTATATATTGCAGAGTGCCCTATAAATATTTAAATGGCTACCAATTTTATATATATTGATAGCTATAATATACTTTGAAAATAGAAAGAAAATTATTAGATACCAAATAGATATGGATTATGAATGAGGAGTAGCTATTCGTATTCTATATGAGATATATTTTACGGTATAAAGCTTAGACCATATAGAATCTCATTCACTATGGCATCTCCATCTAAGAAAACAAACAATTGTTTCCCATGGAAACAACAACACAAGAAGGCAAATTTTATGATGCTTTCGGCTACATGTAGATGATTCCATAAATAAGAGAAGTTCAAGAGTATAGAGAAATGATACAAAGGGCTGAAGATATTTGAATGAATGGATAAAATTAAAACTTGATTTTAGAAAAAATTGTAAAAAAAAAAAACATCTTAGGTGAACTTGCACCAGTAATACCTATAAAGCACTAGACTAGCCAGCTATTTTTGTGAATATGTATTTAAAAAATTAAAAAAAATAGAAATACTTGAGAAATTTCTTTCTTTTTCTTCCTCTCTATGACTCCTTGTTAACTTTTCTGCTAGTTTGATTTTTCCATCTTAGTCTGGAAGAGTCCAACGCAACCTCTGCCGCATGGCACTCTGCTCCAAACATTATACTAGAAGTTATAAAATCACCACCAGCTAGAAGCCTCTCTCTCTCTCTCTCTCTCTCTCTCTCTCTATGCTCCTTTAAGTTAGAAGGTTACCCTACATGCTAGAATACTATCAAACTTTAGTAACTTCTCATCCTCCAAACTTTATCTTCCTCTTGTATGTTTCACTCTTCCGTTTTTATGTATCCATCCTTTTCTTACTCTCCGTCTCATGGATGAATATTCAACTGCTTATCCATTCACATCGTGAAGCTAGAGGAACTGAAAGTGACAAAGAGCAGTGTTCTTTAAACGAGGCCAAAATCAAATGATCCAAGAAAAAAATTTGTCCTCTTCCGAGCCATCTCAGCGTGCCATAAATTTTGGTGGTACAAGAACGCAGGGTGAATTATTTTCTCATCATACTTGGTTTCAAAACTGAGCTAGACGAGCTCAGTTCGTGCGGCCTTCGTCTCTATCACACTGTTGCTTTTGCTCGGAGTGAAAGGGACCGCACGATGGCACGATGGTAGGACGGTAGATATTGAGCAATGTACGCTTAGATTTTCAGCATTGTCGTTGCATATATGTGGCCCAGTGATCAGTTTTAGGCTGCAATTTGATGAAAATAAAAAGCCAAGGTTCACATGCATGGTCTCATTTGGATCATGCTATAACCTTGCATGCGTACAGTTAAAAGTGATGAAACCGTGCCACTGAAACTCTAGCCTCTAGCTAGCGACCTCAGTACTCCGATGTGGATCCTCTTCTGACACATGGCATTGGATTAATTGGCCCTCTAACAGTGCTCGAAATGCTTGCTGCGCTCCACAATTAACATCATGCGCAGGCCTTCTCTCACGATTTTTCTCTTTGAAAGAAAACAGGAAAGGGAGCTTCCGCAAAAGCTATTTTATGAGATTTCAATCTCTTAGCCGGCAAAAATTAGCTCACCGAATAAGGCCATATATCTACTCAGTCTAGCCTATTATCCAAGGCTTCCAAGGAGACGCAAGGGCTTTACTTGCCCGGCCACAAGCATATCTCAAGTGCCATGCATGCATCCAGTGGCAAAAAAAAAAAAAAAAAAAAAGCCACATTGTAGAAGGCATGCATGCGACTCTTGAGAGTCCAGTACATAAGAATTATTATATTATGGTGGTGCAATAGAACTTAGAAATGTCGTGCTACTGACTCCAGTGAAATGCTTTCCAATTACTGCTTACACCTCTGAATCGCGCCAAGTTGTCCCTCTGTAGATACTTTTTGACGCGCATTAGCATCTCTTGTTGGCCGTGCAGCTGCGCTCGTTTCATTCCTGAATCGTAGGAACATGTTTCCGACCCTCAGCCTACTGTAGAGATATTTTGCTGCGACGTACGTGAGGAGGAAAGCAGCATCGTGATGCTGTTTTGGCCACTAATTAGCTAGTCCCACTAACAACAGTGCACACAAGGTGGGACCTGTCCTTGGCTTGCCTGCACCTCCTCGAAGACCCATGGGTCCTGTGTATACGCCTTCATCATCACCACCCAACAGCACTAGGACTTGCCAGGACTATCCGTGGAAATAATTGAGTCATGCCTGCACCGAGCTAAAACATGGCTTCACTTTGTATCGCATCATTGGCATTGCAATATAATCGGCCCAGTACCATCTGTCAATAAGATAGTAACAGAGCAGAAGCTATCAGCGGGGTCGATGATTAGCTTTTGTGAAGTAGCTAGTATAGCTAGCAAGTACCTTGTTAGATTGATAATTAGAGGACGGGCTGCCAGCAAACTGGCCAGAATCCAAACAATTAGGTTTCTCACAAAGGGATTTCACCACGGAGACTTTTATCAGGCAAGATATAAATTTAGTCAGGCAAAACGTACACATACTGCACACCTCACGTACGCTAGCTAACAGCCATCTGAGGCCAATGCACATATAATTCGACTCTAAAACAAGAAGAGGAACCTTCCCCGTTATAACCCCCACAATGCACCAAAAGAAAAGCTCTTTGTAAAATTGCAGTGACTCTAAAACGATGAAGAAGGTCTAGCGTGTCAGAAACCCATGTGACTGCTTCGTCTGCTCGAGCATCTGGACGACCTCTCTCATGGTGGGCCGCTCGACGCTCAGCTCTTGGACGCAGAGCATGCCCACGAAGAACACCTGCATGGCTTCCTCCAATGGAACGTTGATCAACCTTGGGTCTAAAATCTTCACCACCCCTTCTTTGGTCCAGTTTGTGTTCATCCTTGCCCACTGGACGATATCCAGTCCTTCCTCTCCAAAGTCACCAACTGGTCTCTTACCGGTGATCAGCTCTAAGAGAACTACTCCGAAGCTATAAACATCGCTCTTCTCGTCAACCTTCAGAGTGTATGCGTACTCTGTTTGCGGAGAAGAAAATGGATAAGCAAGCATTATTATGGCAGATGGAGATCACTAGATATCATTAAAAAGATGTCTAAGTTATTTTTAGGCAGGGCAGATTCATGTAGCTGACCCATGTAGTTGGAAAAAGGCTTAGATGAGTATAACCTCTGGATCCGATGCCATGACATGGAGTTTGGAAGTGAGAGCATTTTTAAAATAAGGAACCAAACATGTGATACATGGACAGTGGAGCATTTACGTGGGAAGAAAAGGCAAACGAGTTGTTGCCAGTACATTATTTTGTTATTTTATGTGTTTCTCTCCTCTAGGAATTGGAGAAAACAATAAAGCATGGATCCCAATCAGGATTCCAAAGAGAGTGTTTGGAATCTGGTGGTGGTTATTGACAGAATGATGGTTTTGGGTCAAAAAAGCTACGTTATGTGGTGTTGAAAGCAAACTGGGCATGATTTCCTTCAAAAAAAAAAATGAAAAAAGAAAAAGAAAGCAAACCGGGCATGGATTTCTAACCACGAGAAAGAGAGAGAGAGAGAGAGAGAGAGAGAAAGCAAAAGGGATGCTGCTTTCTTTCTTCGAGGAGTTGGGTCCTTGGTGCTCTCCTCCTTAGGGCTGCTTCAGAAAAGCTCGTTGCTTTAGCCCATCTACCAGTGTATTTTATTCAGTACATCCCCTCCATCAAAAGAATAAATCGGAGAGTATCTGCGCATCAGAGATGATTGGTCCAAAGGCAAGAGGACCATTCAAGTTTTGAGAGTCCACTAATGCCCTCTAATATACAAGTTATATTTTTTAAAGAATAACTTATTTTATATATATATATATATATATATATATATGCAAACAGTTCCTCAGCTGGGATCAGGGAATGAGAAATTCTATCTCAAAATAAGCAAAACTCCTGGTAAATAACAGATCAGTTGGTTTAACTTCAAGATGCTGAATTCGAAACAAAGCTTTCAGCACGTACCTGGAGCAATGTAGCCATAAGAACCGGCAATGGCTGACATGCACTCGGAGGCTCCAGTGTCCCTCAAATATTTTGCCAGGCCGAAGTCTGCAACATGAGCTTCAAAGTCGGCATCCAATAAAATGTTGTTGGACTTGACATCCCTGTGAAGTATGGAAGGAGAGCAGTCATGGTGCAAGTAGCACAATCCCTTCGCTGCCTCAGTTGCAATCCTAAGCCTAATTTGCCAATTGAGATAGCCTCCTCTCTTCCCATGAAGCACTTCTCCCAAGCTTCCATTAGGCATGTACTCATAGACGAGCAAATTAGTCTCCTTGTTGGTACAGAATGCAAGCAACCTCACAATATATCGATGCCTTATCTTACCCAAAGTCTGTACCTCCGCAGAGAATCCATTGTCATGTGAAGAACCTTTGCTTATCCCCAGCAACCGCTTCACTGCAACCTGCTCCCCGTTTGGCATGGTTCCTCTGTAGACAATTCCTGCTCCTCCTCTCCCAATAATGCGGTTCTCTTGGAGGCATTCTACGATGTCTTCGCTCCTAAATTCTAGCTTTTGGAATGCTGTGAGCTTCCATGACTTCGAGTTCCTTCTCATAATCGACCGGGTCTTGATGACAACTGTTGTGGCAAAAACAATAGAACATGTCAACAGGCCTAGAGCAAAGAGGAGCTTAAATTTTCCCGGGAGTTGTGATTTGACACCATGATGTTGGTCTGACTGGAACTGAGACGTCGACGAAAAGTTGCAAGGATTTGCAACAGATCCACAGAGCTGAGGATTGGCAAGAAAAGACGAGGCATTGAAGTACGCAAACTGCCCAGTTTCTGGTATTCTACCGGAGAAATCGTTGTGCGAGAAGTCTGCTGAGGTTAGACTCTTCATGCTTCCGATCTCCTTCGGAATGCTCTGGTTCAAATGGTTCCACGAGACATTGAGATAATTCAGTATGCGAATTTGAGAGACTCGAGATGGGATCGGTCCTCTGAGCTGGTTTTGGCTCAAGTCCAAGTATGTCAGCAAGAGGCAATCACCGATCTCGGGGGGGATCGTACCAGAGAAATTGTTCCTGCTCACATCGATCTTCAGCACGCGCTTCAGAAGGCCCACCTGAGGTGGTAGCGGCCCCGTGAACTGGTTACCACCAAGAAGAAGAATCTCCAATGCTAAGAAGTTTCCGATGGATGATGGAAGAGGCCCAAACAACCTATTGTTCGAGAGATTGATCTGGCCTAGCTTAGCAGGCTTCTTTGTGGGCTCCTCTGTTATCACTCCAGTGAGATAATTATTCTGCAGTTCCATAAGTGACAGCTCCGGTAGGTAGAGAAATCCCCGAGGAATGGATCCGGTCAAGTAGTTCTGACCCATTCGAACCCTGGAGAGTGTAATGCATTCTCCAAGATCATCCGGCAAGGGACCAAAGAGGAAGTTGTTGAGAAGAATTAGTATTTCTAGCCTCCTGCCGAAACAGAGAGATTTCGGGACCAGTCCAGTGAGCTTGTTACTAGACAAGTCGAGTTCTTGGAGCTTCCCATTCCTCCCGAGTTCAGGAGGGATCGTCCCAGTGAAATTGTTCTGCCAGAGCATCAAAGCCTCCAGATTGGGCAGCTCTGCGATGAACTTTGGGATCTCGCCATGAAACCGGTTGATGAACATATGCAGCAAGACGAGCTCCTGGAGCTCGGAGAACTCTCTTGGGATCTCGCCGGTAAGACCATTGTTTGAGATGTCGAGGTATCTCAAACTGCTCAAGTTGCCTAACTGTGGAGGAATGATGCCGACGAGCTGGTTGGCATGGAGGAAGATTGTGTCCAGCCTCTTGAGATTGCCCAATTGGGGCGGGATCTTCCCCTCCAAGCCGCAGCTAGAGAGGTCAAGATGGACCAGGTTGGCCAAATTCCCGAGCTCGGCCGGAATCCCGCCATCGAACTCATTGTAGTAACCCAAGTAGAGATGCTTGAGACTAGTGAGGTTACCAAGCTCGGCGGGTATGAACCCACTCAGATCATTTCCGGCGAGCGAGAGATAGCTCAGCACCTTGAAATCACCATAGCTCGCTGGGATGGCTCCTGAGAAGTAATTCCCGCCGAGGTCCAGGTGTCGAAGCTTTGGTAGCATGGAAAGGCCCAGAGGAAGAGAGCCAAAGAAGTCATTATTGTAAGCATCAAACACTTCTAGCTCCACCATTGTAGAGAAATTCCATGCCAAGGAGCCATTAAACTGGTTGTTGGAGATGTTGAGATGTCGGAGGCCAGAGAGGTTAGTGATGATAGGTGGGAACTCGCCTGAGAGGCTGTTACTGGCGACTGACAGGTAACTAAGACTTTTGAGCTCAGCTATAGCTGGGGAGATGAAACCAGAGATGTTTGAGTTGGATATATTGAGCTCGACTACTAAACGCATGGTGTCGTCGCATCGGACACCAGCCCATGAGCAAAGGGCAGCGTGGTTTGACATGTTCCAGCTCTGGAGTAGGAAGTCTGAAGTGTACAAAGACTGCTTGAGGGAAACCAAGATGGAAGCTTGCTTCCTTAGAGATAAACTGAGGGAATTGGTGGGAGAAGCAGAGGAAGGAAAGAAGAGGAGGAGGAGGAGGAGGAGAAGAGAGAGGAAGAGAGCCATGGTGAGCTTTGTGGAAGAGAAGAGGAGGTTGGTTCTCCAGAGGTTTTATCTCTCTGTTTATGAGAGGGGAAGGAAAGGAGACCGCAGAGGAACTTCAAGGAGCGTCTGAGAGCTAGGTGGTATTGAAATGGAGGTGGGTCTTGGCCCTTGGTTCTCTCTTTTTCTTTCTCTTCTTTTCGAGAAGAAAAGCTAAAGCGTTCGAGTGTAACAAAAGTGGATCCCAACGACCATTGGATCAGAGGGAGCCCTTGGTGAAAGCCCCTCTGCATGAATAAATTTCCTGAAACACCACCCTCATCCTCGATTGCTGGTTAAAGTAGAGCAGTCAACAGAGCAGTCAGCTTAGTTCACTACTCCACATCATCAAAAGAGGAATCGCCATGCATCCACAGTATCGTGTGAGCATTTTACTCACAAAAAAGCACTGTCAACGACTAAATTATATAAAAGGATCACTAATCTGTTCTATTAAGTAGTTGGTATCTATCCTTTGTTAAGATTAGAGATAACGGGATTGATTTTTTCTGAGGTGTTTCAAGAATTACAGATTTATTTCAGGAACAGTGGAGCAAGATGCATTTGTCATGCAATACAAGAGTGTAGGCTCATGAAGCCATTTTGGTTGGCATCTAAGTAGGGAATTAGTAGACATATGGCCTCTGCATTCTGTCTCTGAGGCTAATTATCAAGAAAACAGTAGTTGGTGATCCGGTATTGTAGGCAATTTAGGCATGTATGTAAGTGGTTTTGATTTGAAATTTAATGATTTCGTAGTAGTGTGGGGTCCTACCATGGCAAAGTGTTACCTTTGAAGCCCCCTTGCTGAATCCTAATGATTCAGTATTGTGAGGTCAAAAGGCTGTTGAAAGGAAGTAAATCAAGAGCTGGGGTCTTGAGAAACCCTAGTAGAGACCTCAAGCTATTATTCAACATTGACCATGATGCGGGGTGTCTATGCATGTGATCGATAATCCAATTAATTATAATAGTGCAGATGCTGCATGATGTAACCACAGATCTTAAGAAATTATTCCTACTTTAATCATGAGGGACAGAGGCTTAATCAACTGCCGATACCTCGTCGTTCTAGTTAATCTAGGAGAGCAGAAGGTGCTTATAACTTTGTGAGACAAAGGAATTAATTAAATTGTCTAGCGGAGCCTAGTTCAAGGTTTAGAGTTGGTCATGGAAAAGGACAATTGATGCCATTAGTGCCACTCTGTTCACCACTATTCGCTGTCCGGATTGCTTCTGACTTGGCGTTTCATTATTTGCCCCACCCTTGTGAGTTGCCGGTGAATAAAGCAGTGAATTGAGCGAAGCAAAGTGTTTTAACATCAAAGTTTAAGCCTGATGTAATGAGAACGCATCAGGTTATTTAAAAATTATATGAACTTCTAGATGAACCGAAGGGTGCTATTATAAAAGGCCAAGGTGATCAGAATATTGTAACCAAAGCTAGAAATCATCCCCCACACCAAATATAATGATAAGGGGTCAGAAAACTTGTGCTGATGGAGTTTGTAAGTTTGGAGTCTTCTAATTAATGTAGATTTTGCTTGGGAAATAGAAATTAAAAAGAAAGATAACATCTGGAGTTTTAGATGCATAAGCAAAAACTGGTGCTCCAACTATCATGAATTTGTTGTAACATTTGGATTAGTTTGTAATTTCAATATAAACGTTTCTCCATTTGCTTTGATTAATAAGTCTTATTTTATTCCTTTCCTTCACTTTGGCAGCATCCAAACCAACCCTAAACCACATCAAGAATATATATATATATATATATATATATATATATATATATATATATATCATTACCATATTCTTTATGCAACGAACGTATAGTTAAAACTTTGTCCAACTGCAAACCCTGGTTGTTTATCGCCCAAAATCTCTAAACAATAAATTCACTTCTCCAATCACTGTAGAAACTGTAGCAAAGAAAACGGAAGATGGTGATCATGAGTAGAATGATGTGGAGGGGAATATTACTACTGGCCGGCTAGCAGAAAGACAACGTCCCCTAGAGATCCACATAAGAGAGAGCTGTACAGTCCTATACTCATCTACCTTTAGTGTCTGGGACACCATCTCATTCTTTTTCCTCATGCATGGGGTAAACCCCTGCCTTGGATTCAGACTACACAATGCAAAGGAAAAGATCAATGCTGGTAGATAAAGGAAAGCACTCACTCCATGTCTTTAGTGTTAACACTCGGTTGGATGAGAGAGTTTTCCTTTTGTCAGCAGTGAAGAGAATTATTTGATTAACAAAGACTACTTTTGCCTTCAAAAATCAAAGAATCCTAAAGTAATAGGTCTGATCCTTTCAGAAAAGCAAGTGTGGAGGCACTGACAGGAAACAATCACCCATCATATATGCGTTCATTCATGTTAAAAAGAAGATAAAGTGAGATGGTCGTGCCAAGTATGGCCATCTAAAAGCTAAAAATAAGATAGATGATGGTTTCCTCGCAAGAGCAACATATTATTAACACAAAGGCAAACACTACCTCACCAGAGGGGCAAAAGCTGCTGCTGCTCAAATAAGCGGAACCAGTGCTGCTATCAGGTAAATGACATATTTAATAATCTATAATATGCTTAGTCTACAATGACAAAGGGAAAATAATAGTCTTCATCTCAACTAAAACAAAATTATTTATTTAATTTCAACGTACTCGCACAGCTTCATTGGCAATAGCCGCTCTTATAGGTAAGGTAACCTTATTTAACAACAAGGACTAGTTTACCGTATATATTCTCTAGATAAAAATGAAAAATTTGAGCAACAAGCATATAATAACTTAGGCACTCAGCCAAAAGAACTAGCTAAAAGGTATTATTTGAGCTCCTTAATCTTATATAAATACCGAAGATCTTTTCAGTACGTAATCGATATGCGACTAAGTACAAACCAACAAGGACTTTTCCATTCAAATCTTAATGTTATCACCTGTCTAAGAGTGTATTTCTAAATTCAACCATAAATGTATAGGGCCCATTTGTAGTGGCTTTTAGTTTATATGGGTTATGAAATAGATGTTATTTGTAGCAAAATAGAATTTTATCCAAAAAAAATTAGTCAAAAGAATTATTTGAGCTTCTTGATCCTATATAATTACTTAGAATCTTTCGAGTATATAACTAATGTGCAATAAATACTCACAATATAGCTTCTCAAATATTTTCCCATTTAATTTTGAGCATCCTTATCAGGATAGAATTTAATGTCTTAATCTAATCAAATACAATTATAAACATATAAAGTCTATTTATAGTGGCCCCTAATCTACATAGACTATGGACTAGGTTCGCTCTAATACAATTTATGACAATATAAGATTTCATCCAAAAATATTAGCCAAGAAGGTAGTATTTAGACATGTAAATTTTATTTGTAATTGAATCGATTAAATTTGAAGTCTTAATGATAATGTCAAAACTTAAATAAAAAAATGAGAATATTTAGTTTCATATTGATTGTATACTAAAAGGATCCTAACTATTTCTCATATGCGATAAAAAAGATTAAATAGCATTTTCTGACTAATCTTATTGAGGGAGATAATGAATTATTGTAAATAGTATCAAAGTAGACCTGATATGGAGTAAACAATACTGTACAGACTTTATGTGTTTTTAATTAAATTTAAATGTAATTTTGGATATGGATCTGAGATGTGAGAGAGAGAGAGAGAGAGAGAGAGAGAAAGTGAGTGAGTGAAGAAGAAAAAAGCTGCTAGAAGGCCATCCTCACCACCAGTTATGGGACCGAAACAGTCCATGCAAGCACCTCATTGATTTAACATGCAACTTCTCACGAATAAATTCTATAGATATATCATTTTCCTAGAAGAATATATAACAGTGATTTTTCAAACCTTTCAACTGAAACTAGTCAAACTATTTGGTCAGAATTACTCGAAATGAAGAAGAGAAGAACCATTTATAGTGCCCTTGCTCGCACCATTACCATCAATGCCATTTTCAGAGGCCTTCTTCCCATAGGGCCACGAACTTCCTTGCAGGCAAATCGTGCGAAGTCCACTGGTTTAGTTACATGAGGTGGCGTGGAGCTCCTCACAAATCCCCAGTTCAGTCCCTCGAAAATTAAATGGATGCTGCTTGATCTCTGCGGCACCTCCTCCTCGATCGGCAGGCAATCCTTTTGCGTGGGCCCTTCGATCACCAGGAGGCTGCGAGCGAGGCCTCTGGCAGCTGAGCTCACGACTGGCACTACTGAGAAGCTCATGTGGCTGACCTATACTACATTATAAAGCGTAGCTGGATTCCGCGACCCTTTCAAAGGGCTTATCGATCGCATGCATGCATTGGCCCATACATAAAGACGCCAAACGTCCACCAGTCGACTGCACTCCCATGGCCCTCTCCTCGGATAATCTCAGGGACCATATACTCATGAGTCCCAACGAGCGACACTGCATGCTCGCACTGCACGCTCGCTGCCTGTCATTGCTTTGGGGGGAGGAGGACTTGAGAAGCGTGGGGTTGATGGAGGAAACGCTTAAGCGACAGGTCAAAGTAAGGCAGCATTATATATATGACCCTCTTTTCCAACCAGCACGTACGTGTTGGCACTCGAGCGCAAGCGACGCCTCAAAAGGGGTCCAAATGATACAGGAACATGGGTGGTAGCTAGACAAACTTTGAAATGAAAGAAAAGTATTCCTACAACGTACGTATGTTTGATGATTTGTTGAATTTAATTGTGCTCCCAGGAGAACTGTATATATACGAGAAGGGAGGATCGATCCTGGTGACAGGAAAGAAAGAGTACTGGAATTTTGCGACTAAAGAAAGTGAGATAAAAGAGTTTTTTTTTTAAGAAAAGGGAGAGGTTTATAAAGGGTAAGACTAAATAATTGAGATGTGAAGGGGGTTTATCTTTAGAGGAAGGTGATATGGCTGATCCAACGCCGTCAGAATAAACGGTAACGGCAGCTGACGGAAGCCCTCTCGGCCTCCTAAGGCCCTCTCGATATCCTATGAACAATATCTCAACCCCCGAGACCCCTCGGTCTCGGGCTACATGAACAGTCCCGGCTTCGAGTTCCAGCCTCAGCTTCGAGCCACAGCTCCCGAGTCCTATGAACAGTATCTCAACCCCCGAGACCCCCTCGGTCTCGGGCTACATGAGTAGTGCACGGCTTCGAGTTCCAGCCTCAGCCTCGAGCCACAGCTCTCGGACCCTATGAACAGTATCTTTACCCCTGAGACCCCCTCGGTCTTGGGCTACATGAATAGTGCCCGGCTTCGAGTTCTAGCCTTAGCCTCGAGCCACAGTTTCCGGGCCCTATGAACAGTATCTCAACCCCCGAGACCCCCTCGGTCTTGGGCTACATGAACAGTGCCCGGCTTCAAGTTTCAGTCTCAGCCTCGAGCCACAGCTCCCGGGCTCTATGAACAGTATCTCAACCCTTGAGACCCCCTCGGTCTCGGGCTGCATGAACAGTGCCCGATACATGGTCTGACCCTTGAGCCCAGCAGCCTATAGCCTCGGGCCACCTGGCATGCCCACATGGTCCACCGCACATCCGTAGCAGTGTGTGGCCATACCTCATAACGGCGTATGGTCCATCATGTGTCTATCACTATGCATGACCATACCCCGTTACAGCGTACGATCGACCACCTGCCTACAACTGTGCGCGGTCACATTCGGCAGTGGCGCGCACCAGTATAACCACAGATGCCAGACACCTGTGAGACCGTACTGACAGGTGACGCAGGACACCTCCGACGTGCACGGTGACAGTACGATCTGTCACTGTCAGCCTCATCTTTTTGTCCGTTATTGAATGAGGCGCCTTGAAATCAGCAATCTTTCGAAACGGAAAGGTGTATCTTCGAACAGGTATAAAAGCGCACACTCTCACTGTAAGCAAGGATCCAAGAACTCTAATTTTTCTAGCTTCTTCTTACTAGTTAAACCCTAACTTTCTAGCTTCCTTCGGCTAGTTAGTTCTCGTCTGTTCCCGAGTGACTAACTTGAACGTCGGAGGGTCCCCACCGGAGCATCCGGTATCTGGGGACTTTTCTTGCAGGAGTCCAGCGAGAGGAGGACGTCCGTTTCCCCGACGTTTGAAGAAAGTGACTTGGTGTCAATAGATTGGCGCGCCAGGAAGGGGGGAAGAGAAATATATCGAACCAGCAATCTGCAACCTCTCTCTCCTCGAGCTCTTAAGCCATGGTAACAACCCGTGCGAAAGGGGTCTCTGTCAGTTACGCTGGAGGGCAGCGTCAAGGAGCAGATCCGCTGGCGGTTGGCCCCTCACCGGTGTCCCTGCATCGCCGCGTCTCCAGGCGGCTGGACCTTCCACTCCCCCGATCGACGTCTCTGCGCCTCCTCCACAGCAGCTTCAGGAAGACCGGCTTGCTGCCCTAGCCATGCAGGTTCAGTCCTTGGCGGCGGTGGTTTAAAGTCTGCTGCACCAGCAGGCAGCCCCGCGGCAGCCGGAGCCATTCCCATCAGTTCCGAGGGTGGTGCAACCCAGCCAGCATTCTCCCGAAGGAGATCGCTGGTCCTGGAGGCTCACCACCGCCGTGCCTCGCCCAAGCCTCACCACCGGGGAGCTTCCAAGAGACCCCGGTCGTCTTCTCATCATGCCAGCGTTTCTCCCAAGCGGCGGCACGGGAAGGAGGCAGAGCGCCCTCGCCGACATCGCCGTCACTCTTCCCCATCCATAGAATCCTCGGGGGAGAGGTCCTTCGATGGCAGGATAGCCCATCAAGCCGAGTGTCGACTCAATGAGTATAACCAACGATTGGAGGAACTCAGCCACCGGATCACCCACTTGCCAGAGGCGGATTATGACAGCTGGCCTCCGCTGTCCCGCCGTATCATGGAAGAGCCCATCTCCACCCGGTTCCGCCTCCCTCAGCTGAATCTATATGATGGGACCACGGATTCCCTGGACCACCTAAAAAGTTACAAGGTTCTCATGCAGTCCAGGTGGCAATCGATTCGCTCATGTGCATCGCCTTCCCTGCCACCCTGAAGAAGGTTGCCCGAGCTTGGTACTCTCGCCTGCCGCCGCTGAGTATAGATTCTTTCGTCAGCTGGAGAGAGCCTTCTTAGCTCATTTCGATACCTATCAAAAGATTCCAAGGGTAGCTGACAGCCTCTTCGCTATCCAGCAGAAGAGCGGCGAGACCTTGCGGGATTACGTCGCTCGGTTCAAGAAGGCAGCCTTGGAAGTCTACAATCTTGAAGACTCGGTGGCCACTCTGGCCTTGAAGTGAGGGCTCTGTTCGTTCCACTTCGCATACTCCCTTGACAAGAAGCCTCCGGTTCTTACGTCGAACTTTTGACCCGGGCCCAGAAGTATATCCGCGCTGACGAGGCTACTCCTCTCGGTGCGAGGCTAGCGGGAGTGTCCTTAAGAAGCCGGCTCACCCTGAGCCTGTTGAAGTTCGACCTAGGAAGCCTGAACCTCCCGACCGACCAGACAACCGTCATCGAGCTCCTGCACAGAGAGACGGGCCCTACACTCCTCTGCTCACCCTATATCGCACATCTTGCTCAAGATCGAGGGTGAGTCCTATCTTCAGCTCCCACCTCTGATGAACCCAAAAATCTCCTGCAACAAGAATCTCTACTGCTACCACCGGGATCATGGCCACAACACCGACGACTATCGCCAGCTGAAGAAGGCGATAGAGGATCTTATCCATCATGGCCATCTGGGGAAGTTCGCTCGAAGGAACAACCCGGATGCCTCTGGTCCGTCGGCGCCTCCACTACCGGTGGTCGACAATGCTCCAACTGAGAGGACGGTGACGATGATTTCTTAGGGCAGATAGCCCACCCAAGAGGCGCGGGGGAGGAGAGTTAGATTCTGTAATCCCTTTTTCTAAAAGGGACTTAGAGGGGGTGGTAAATAAAAATGATGATAGTGTCGTCGTGTCCATGACGATCGCTAAACAACCTGTAAAGAGAATTCTAGTTGATAGTGGGAGCTCAGTGGATGTTTTGAGTTATGATGCCTTCATTCGCATGAACCGATCGCCCGACCTGCTTCGGCCCGTCGCCATGCCCTTGATGGGGTTCACTGGAAAATTCGTAAAGGTCGAGGGGAGATCACTCTTCCAGTCACGGCCGACATGGCCCCACGCCAAAGTACAATCTTCATGAGCTTCCTGGTGGTTCGGGTACCCCTCACCTATAATGCTATCCTCAGAAGACCTGGGCTTAATGTTTTGGACGTCGTCATCTCCACCAAGAGGCTACTCGTGAGGTTTCCCACCGGTGAAGGAGTTGGGGAGATGCGCGAGGAGCAGAACCCGCCCACTTTGCTATCACATGGCTCCTAGTCCACAGGGAGTGTTGCCTGCACCTGCACCAAAAGCACTGGACCCTCGAGACCTGGAGAGAAGAGGAGAGCCGGCCGAGTGCTGCTTGCTTTCCCTCTTGGAGAGGACCCAATAAAGACAATCCAGATCGGAGCCCTACTCCCGAAGGAAGCCCGTGGCCAGCTCCTCGCTTTCTTACGAGCCAACGCCAATGTCTTCGCTTGGTCGGCATCTGACATGCTAGGCATTCCGAAGAAGTAATTACCCACCGGCTCAATATCAGGCCGGAGTGCCGATCCATTCGGCAGAAGAAGAGGAGCTTCGCCCCTGACAGACAGAAGGCCATGGATGAAGCTATTGGTAGCCGGTTACATCCGTGAGGTGCACTACCCCAACTGGCTAGCGAATGTTGTGATGGTTCATAAGGCCAGCGGGAGCTGGAGGATGTGCGTGGACTTCACCGATCTCAATAAGGCGTGCCCCAAAGATAGCTTCCCACTGCCCCGGATCGACCAGCTAGTGGACGCTACATCCGAACACGAAACTCTTAGCTTCATGGATGCATTTTTGGGGTACAATCAAATCAGGATGAACCTCCTTCATCACTGAGAAAGGGATTTACTACTACAAGTTGATGCCGTTTGGGCTAAAGAATGCCGGAGCCACCTATCAGAGGTTGATGAATAAGGTCTTTGAGGACTAGATCGGGCGTAACATGGAGGTGTATATGGACGATATGCTGACCAAGAGCACCAATGCTGCAGACCACGTCGCCGATCTTGCAGAGACCTTCAACAACCTGTGCCGATATCGGATGAGGCTGAACCCCAGCAAGTATGCCTTCGGGGGGCAGGTAAGTTTATGGGCTTTATGGTAACCCAGCAGGGGATCGAAGCCAATCCCGACAAGATCCGGACTATCTTGGATATGAGGCCCCCAGCTAATCAGAAGGAGGTGCAATGCTTAACGGGAGGGTGGCGGCCTTGAGTCGCTTCATGTCAAGATCGGCAGAAAGGTGCCTGCCCTTCTTTAAGGCGCTGCGCAAGGTCAACAGCTTCGAGTGGACGAAGGAGTGTCAGGATGCCTTCGAAGAGTTGAAGCAATTTTTGTCCACTCCCCGTTGTTGTCCAAGCCAGGGGGTGGGGAAGAGCTCTTCCTGTATCTTAGCCTCCCCGAGGCCGTCAGTTCAGTGCTCGTGTGTATGGATGCCGACGGAGTGCAGAGGCCGGTCTACTACACCAGCAAGGTGCTCCATGATGCTAAGATCATATTCTAAGACTGAGAAGATCATTTTCGCCCTGGTGGTCTCTGTCCAACCCTTCCGACCCTACTTCCAAGCTCATTCCATCGTGGTGCTCACGGACCAACCTCTGCTGACCATCTTGTCACATCTTGACACCTCTGGTCGGTTAGCCAAGTGGGCCATCAAGTTGAGCCAGTTTGACCTGTCTATTCGGCCAAGGTCTGCCATGAAGTCTCAAGTGTTAGCTGATTTCTTGGTCGAGTGCGCTTGGGCCGAGGAATGTTCGGAGGAATCGCGTCCGGAGGTGCGCATGGAGTCCTCGGTCGAGGAAACAGAAAAGAAAGACTGGATCTTGCATGTGGATGGAGCAGCAAACTTTCAGGGAAGCGGAGCCAGGCTCATCCTTGCGAGCCCCGAGGGGGAGGTGGTGGAGTATGCCCTTCGGTTTCTGTTCCCGGCCACTAATAACCAGGCGGAATATGAAGCCATGTTGGCGTGAATGAGGCTAGCCAAGGAGCTCAGAGCGGGGCGTCTGAGGGCCTTCACGGACTCCCAGCTTATTTTCGGACAGGTTGCTGGGGAGTAGAAGCCAGAGACCCGACCATGTCCCGTTATCTGAGCAAGGTGCAATCCCAAGCCTCTCGATTCTCTTACTTCCGTGTCAGCTATATCCCCTAAGCGAGAATGCTAGGACCGACGCGCTGTCCCGTTTGGCCACCTCGGCCGATGGAACTCTGAGAAGAACATATGTGGAGCACTGCAGACCCCAAGCATTGAAGCTGCGATGAAGCACTGCCGGTTGAGCAAGGGCCCTCCTGGATGGATGCCTACGTCCGATATTTGACTGACGACACTCTCCCCGAAGACCCCACTGAGGCCAGACTACTCAGACGGCGGGCCCTGAAGTTCCTGATGATGGACGGGAAGCTTTATCGAAGATCATTCTCTTACATGGTCCTCAAGTGCGTCGGACCAGCCGAAGCAGACTACATCTTACGGAAATCCATGAGGGCATCTGCGGGAGTCATCTGGGGGACAGAGCCCTAGCTTACAAGGCCTTACTGCAGGGGTACTACTGGCTGACCATGAGGGAAGACGTCGAGTTTGTCAAGAAGTGTGATAGCTGCCAGCACCACGCCAATATTCAACGATAGCCGACATCTCAGTTGACCCCCCTGGCAGCACCTTGGCCCTTCGCCCAGTGGGGTATGGACATCTTGGGACCATTCCCCCCAGCCTCCAGATAGCGCAAGTTCCTCCTGGTGGACATCGATCACTTTACCAAGTGGATTGAGGCCGAAGCCCTTACTAAGATCACTGAGAGCAAGGTGAGATCCTTCTATTGGAAGTCTATCATATGCGGTTCAGATTACCACACACTCTGGTCACCGACAATGGCCGGCAATTTGACAACGCACCCTTCCGAGGATTCTGCACCGAACTGGGCATCCATCAGAGATTCACTTTCGTCGAACACCCTCAGACCAACGGAGCGGCTGAGGTAACTAATCGCATCATTCTCCAAGGACTGAGAACCCGACTGGATGATTGCAAGGGACGGTGGGTGGAGGAGCTCCATAATGTGCTATGGGCCTACCACACAACGCCACGAGCCCCCACCGGAGAGACCCCATTCAGCCTGGTCTTCGGGTCGAAGCTGTCATTTCGGTAGAAATAGGCTTCCCGAGCCCTCGGGTGGAGTCATATAGTGAGGAAGACAACCCGGACCGGCTACGAGCCAACCTCGACCTGGTGGAGGAGGTGCGAGACGAGCGCGGCTCTGGATGGAGGTCAACCGACAACGAGCTGCCAAATATTACAACGCTCACGTGCGTCCCAAGACCTTTTTGCCGGGAGACCTAATCCTTCGACGAGCCAAGGTCTCGAAGCCAACGAAAGGAGGCAAGCTAGCTCCGAACTGGGAGGGCCCTACCGGATCACCGAAGCACTCCGTCACGGAGCATATAAGATTGAAGAGCTGGATGGGAGGCCGCTCCCCCGGACGTTGAACGCTGACAACCTCCGTCGGTACTATCAGTAGTGCATTTCCTTCTTACATTAAATACCATGCTTGTATTCTTTTGGGTTTTCACCACTTATTTCGCATAATAAACTTGAGTTCCAGCATCTCAGTTTTTCAGTAAAAAGCCCTGGGCCAGCCAGGCACAAAGCCCAGTGTACCACTGGCAGGCGATGTACCATCGGCTTTAACAGCTAAAGCCCGACCCGGTTGGCACGAAAAGCCCTGGGCCAGCCAGGCACAAAGCCCAGTGTACCACTGGCAGAGCGATGTACAATCGGCTCTCAACAGCTAAAGCCCAACCCCGGTCAGCACGAAAAGCCCTGGGCCAGCCAGGCACAAAGCCCAGTGTACCACTGGCAGAGCGATGTACCATCGGCTCTCAACAACTAAAGCCCGACCCCGGTCGGCACAAAAAGCCCTGGGCCAGCCAAGCACAAAGCCTAGTGTACCACTGGTAGAGCGATGTACCATCGACTCTCAACAACTAAAGCCCGACCCCGGTCGGCACGAAAAGCCCTGGGCCAGCCAGGCACAAAGCTCAGTGTACCACTGGCAGAGCGATGTACCATCGGCTCTCAACAACTAAAGCCCACCCCGGTCGGCACAAAAAACCCTGGGCCAGCCAGGCACAAAGCCCAATGTACCACTGGCAGAGCAATGTACCATCGCTCTCAACAACTAAAGCCCGACCCCGATTGGCATAAAAAGCCCTGGGCCAGCCAAGCACAAAGCCTAGTGTACCATTGGCAGAGTGATATACCATCGGCTCTTAACAGCTAAAGCCCGACCCGGTCGGCATAAAAAGCCCTGGGCCAGCCAGGCGCAAAGCCCAGTGTACCACTGGCAGAGCGATGTACCATCGGCTCTCAACAACTAAAGCCCGATCCCGGTCGGCACAAAAAACCCTGGGCCAGCCAGGCACAAAGCCCAGTGTACCACTGGTAGAGCGATGTACCATCGACTCTCAACAACTAAAGCCCGATCTCGGTCGGCACAAAAAGCCCTGGGCCAGTCAGGCACAAAGCCCAGTGTACCACTGGCAGAACGATGTACCATCGGCTCTTAATAGCTAAAGCCCGACCCCGGTAGGCACGAAAAGCCCTGGGCTAGCCAGGCACAAAGCCCAGTGTACCACTGGCAGAGCGATGTATCAGCTCTCAACAGCTAAAGCCCGACCCCGGTCGGCATGAAAAGCCTTGGGCCAGCCAGGCACAAAGCCCAGTGTACCACTGGCAGAGCGATGTACCATCGGCTCTCAACAACTAAAGCCGATCCCGGTCGGCAAAAAAGCCCTGGGCCATCCAGGCACAAAGCCCAGTGTACTACTGGCAGAGCGATGTACCATCGGCTCTCAACAGCTAAAGCCTGACCCCGGTCGGCATGAAAAGCCCTGGCCAGCCAGGCATAAAGCCCAGTACCACTACAGAGCGATGTACCATCGGCTCTCAACAACTAAAGCCCAACCCCGGTCGGCCCAAAAAGCCCTGGGCCAGCCAGGCACGAAGCCCAGTATACCATTGACAACACGGCGTGCAATTGGCCCTAGAAGCCCGAGTATATCTTGGCCTTCTGAGTCCGATGCTCCATTGGTCACCGGGAGTCCATACTCCTCGACTCTAGGATTCGGTCCTACATGGCTAAGTCAAGGTTATTCGAGAATGAGTCAAAGGTTGCTCTCGGTACCAACGAAGCCCCTAAGGGTCCCACATCGGCAGCCAAAGGACTTGGGGTAGAAACTGCAATTGGGAAAAGGCAATTTTCATTGAAGGAAAAATTGTGCTTCATTAATTTGAAGTGTTTACAAAACGCCGACCAAGTCGGACTTGCAAAAAAAAAAAAAGAGGTGAAAGTGAAATACAACTTGAAGCTCACGGTTCGGCCGGCGCGGGCTCGTCGTTAGATGAGCCAACCTCGGAGAGACGCTCTGGCTCGACCTCAAGGGCCTATGGAAAGTCCAGGTCTCGGGCGACCTTTTCCTTTCCACGCTGAAACCCCTAGAGATACGCTTCCGCCGAAGCTTCGGCCAGCTCGTCCATGAAGCGCTCGGACGCCATAAACTCCTCTATGGTCCTGGCAGCCCTGGCCTCAACAGCTGCCTCCACTTCGGTAGCTCGAGCTTCCTTCTCTGTAGCTAGAGATGCCGTCGCCGCCTTGTCAGCCTCCAGGGCACGACCTGTTTCCTCCTCGGCCTTCTTCACCCTCTCCTCGGCCCTCTTCACCCTCTCCTCGGCCTCTTTCACCCTCTCCTCGGCCTCACCCACCCGATTCTTGGCCGTCTGGATGGTCGCGGACAACTATGAAATATGCAGGTCCCTGGCCGTGACGACGCTTTCGGCCTCCATCAGCTGGCTGAGGGCCGCCCGCAAACGGTTGGTCTCAACTTTTGTCCGACTCTTGGCCGCCTTTATCTCATCGGCTTGGGCGGTCCTGGCCGATTCCATGGCCCTCTCGGCCGCCTCCGCTCGAGCACAAGCCTCCTCGGCCTCTTTCTGGGCCTCCCGCATGAGGGTCTTTCCCCCATGGATAACCTCCCTTGTAGCAGCCAAGGAGTTCGCAATCTGCATGCAGGCCTTATGTCAAAAAGAGAAAGGAAGAAGAAAAGGGAAATCTAAAGGCAAGGAGCTGTGAGACTGCTTACTTTGACCAGGGCCGCGTAGGACTCTCGGAAGAACGTGGCCGCCTTCAAATGGCTAAGTTCTTCCTGGACCTCGGGCATGAGGATTGGTGAGATGAGCCGCTCCGCCCAACGCCCATCGTCCAAAATGGAGTCCCGATGCAGCCTTGGCCTGGCTCCATTTCCTCCAGTAGCCTCGGCGGTTTTGGACTCGGCCCATGGAGGGCTGCTTGCCGGTGTCAGCTCCGAGGGCAGACTTGCTGCCCCCGACGGTCCCTCGCCCCAGCTCCTTGTTACCTCGGCGGGGACTAGTCCACGGGAGCGGGGGGGCTCCTCCGCTATCGCCGGCTCCTCCATGGTCGGTTCCTCCGCTATCGCCGGCTCCTCCATGGCCGGCTCCTCTGTTGTTGCCTCCTCGGCCACCGCCCTTTCTGGCAGGGTATCGACCGTCATATCGATCTTTGGGACGGCCGAAGGCTCTTGCGGTGTGGGTGGCTCGGGCACCCACACTGTCGGGCATTTCGGGGCCGGTGCTTGCTGCCCCTCACTCGGCCCCTCCTGGGCCCTCCTCTTGGCAGCGACCTTCATGAGTCTGCGGGTTAGGACCTTCATGGCTATGCAACATCGGTCGGGGTCAGTTAAAAAAAAAAAAAAACAAAACAGGAAGACTTTGACTAAGTGTGAGGGAGACTTACCACGGTGGGAGATGAGACCCGCTGACTGGAGGTTTTACTCTGTTAGAAGCAGGTTGTACCGAGGGATGTCGGTAGTCAACAGCTGCCCTAACGCTTCTTTGTCTCCAGGATGGACAGTGGAATTCATGTTATCTCGAAGGTCGGGGTCCCCCCACGGGACTTAACTTGGTCCAGATTGGCAAAGAAAAATCGGGATTTCCATCCCTTGACGGAGGTAGGAAGAAGAAGCTTAAGGACTCGGCCGGGTCGGGGCTGAAACAGCCACCAACCCTTCTGAGCCCGGAGGATGTAGAAAGAGCAAAAGAGAGAGACTCGAGGGGTAATGTGGAGATGATGGCAGAGGACGACGAAGGCGCTAACGACCCTAAGGGAGTTCGGGACTAACTGAGAAGGGGTCAAGGGAGTAATAGTCAAGGAGGTTTATGAAAAAAGGAGGAAAGGGTAAGCAGAGGTCCACTCTCAGGAAAATTTCATAAATGGCCACTCGGCCTGGTCGAGATGAGATCACTCTATTGTCGGGGGTCGGGAGATAGAGCCCGACATCCCAGAGGATTTGGTAATGGGCCCGGATGTTTGCCAAATCCTGGCCTGTCACCGTGGAGGTGACCCCTTCCGGGGATTCCGCCCCCAACCTTGAGGAGGTGCCGGCCTCCGCCTGGCATCTCCTCGATGGGGCCCTGCCAGTCGCCGCCGGGCACCTCCCTGCGAGAGCCTCCCCGGCGACCCACCGCCGGACCAGAGGGACACGATCCTCCGAATCAGAGGACCACTCAAGAGGAGGTGAAGGAGAAGGGGGAGAAGAAGGAGAAGCATGAAGCCTCTCGGGAGAAGGACGACCCTCTAAATCGTCCTCCGAGGTCCAGGACTAGGAACTCATTGTTGGAAGAAAGAACAGAGAGGTCTAGAAGAGACGAAGAGCTAACCTGGGGAAGAAAATGGCGTGCGCGGGCTCTCAGGTTGCAGGGAAGGCCAGGAAACAGAAAATCAGAGAATCAGAGGAAGAAGACAACGATGGCAGGAGCAGTGTGGCCAGATTCAACCCCCCACCCGAGTTTTATTTAGTTTCGAATTATCCCACCTTGTCTCGTCAGCCACGTGGACTCCTACCGTAGGCTGGGCTGCCTCGATGATCACTCGGCATGTGATACGATCTGCCTCCAGCCAACGATGGAACGCCGCTGACATCATTGTTATGATGGGCAATGATGGCACAACTTTCTTTACGGACTTCGAAGGATCTACCTTGCCTCGAGGACGATGCCACAGATCGGGTGGATGGTAGTGGCCGCCCTTTTACATCCCCCATGACGCCCGCATAATGTCATTGCAGCGCCAGGGACACGTGTCTGGGGGCGATTTGCGAAGGACGGGGATCAGCCACTTGGGAGGAGATACCCCTTTGCCTTGCTGGGGTGGGCCCACTCTGTCTAGGGTGAGGGGGCATCTGATATGGCTGATCCAACGCCATCAGAATAAACGGTAATGGTGGCTGACGAAAGCCCTCTCGGCCTCCTGAGCCCCCCTCGATATCCTATGAATAGTATCTCAACCCCCGAGACCACCTTGGTCTCGGGCTACATGAACAGTGTCCGGCTTCGAGTTCCAGCCTCAGCTTCGAGCCACAGCTCCCGGGCCCTATGAATAGTATCTCAACCCCCGAGACCCCTATTGACCCAATCATGAATGAAAACCTTAACTTAAAGAAAGAAGTTGAAAAATACAAGAACATAGTCGATAAATTTACATATAGCTCTAAAAAATTGAATTTACTTTTAAGTAATCAACGGGTTGTTTTTGATATAGCTAGATTAGGATATAGACCAAACATGAAAAAAAAATTGTAAACAATTTCTTTGTTAAGAAAACAAATGATGTTACGTGTAACAATTGCAACAAGAAAGGCCATAAATCTTATGAATGTAATGCAAGAAAAAGTAACAAGAAATTAAATGTTAAAGGAAAGAAAATATGGGTTCCAAAAGGAACAATTTTTTTGCTACTAACCATGAAGGACCCAAGAAGGCTTGGGTACCTAAATATAAGACTTGATCATTTTGCAGGAGTGTCTTGCAGCCATCAGACTGAAAAGAAAGTGGTACCTGATAGTGGTTGCTCAAGACACATGACGGGTGACAAAGATCAATTCATCACCCTTGAATCAAAAGAGGTGGAGTAGTTACTTTTGGTGATAATGGTCAAGGCCATCATGGGGTATTGGTAAGATTCAAATTACTCCATCTACTCATATTGATAATGTTTATATGTTAATGGACTTAAACATAATCTAATAAGTATTAGCCAACTGTGTGATAAAGGTTTCAAAGTATCATTTGAAGCTTCTATTTGCACTGTTACTAATCCCATTGATAATAGCATTATTCTTGTTGGAAAAGAAATGGCAATGTGTACTTAATTGATTTAGACAATTTGTCTCCAAGTAATCATTGCTTAGTTGCTATAATGCTAATATGAATGAGATTGGTTGGCTGTGGCATCGTAGATTAGGTCATGCAAGCACACACCTAATTTCAAAATTATTAAATGGATTTAGTTAAAGGTATTCCACTTAAATTTTGAAAATAATCGAATATGTGATGCATGTCAATTTGGAAAACAAACAAGAACTTCTTTCAAATCTAAAAACATGTTTTTCAACTACTAGGCCACTAGAGCTACTACACATGGACCTTTTTGGACCTACTAGAACCACAAGTCTAGGAGGAAAGAAATATGGTCTTGTGATAGTAGATGATTACTCTAGATTCACTTGGGTATTATTTTTGGCTCACAAAGATGAGACTTTCTCAATATTCTGAAATTTTTTAAGAAAGTCACAAATGAGAAAACACTACCATAGTGTCTATTAGAAGTGATCATGGAACTGAATTTGAAAATCACTTATTTGAAAAATTTTGTTTTGAAAAAGGCATACATCATAATTTCTCTGCACCTAGAACACCACAACAAAATGGAGTTGTAGAAAGAAAGAATAGGACTTTAGAAGACATGGCCCGTACCATGCTATGTGAAAGCCAACTTCAAAATATTTTTGGGCGGAAGCTATAAACACAGCATGTTACATTCTAAATAGAGCCCTAATTAGACCTATCCTTAAGAAAACTCCCTATGAACTATGGAACAATAGGAAACCAAACATTAGTTATTTTCATGCATTTGGTTGTAAATGTTTTATTCATAACAATGGTAAAGATAATCTTGAAAGTTTGATGCAAAGTCTGATGAAGGCATATTCTTAGGATATTCAACATCTAGTAAAGCATATAGAGTATTTAATAAGAGAAACTTAGTTGTAGAAGAATCCATTCATATAGTTTTTGATGAGTCTTTAGCATCAAGTTCAGATAAAATTGATGATGAGGAAGATACAAATCTTGATTGAGAGATATTGAAAAAAAATATAATGTATCTTCAGATCATGAACCTGAAGCTAAAGGATGATGACTCACCTAAGGATGATGGTATTGATACTAATCATAATGATAAAGATCTACCTAGAGATTGGAGATATGCTTATGGTCATCCAAAGGAATTAATCATAGGTGATCCATCTCAAGGTGTAAGGACTAGATCATCAATGAGAAACATCAATAATCATCTTGCATTTGTATCTCAAATAGAACCTAAAACTATAGAGAAGCTGAAAAAGATAATAATTGGATGTTAGCAATGCAAGGAAATTAAACAATTCACTAGGAATAAGTCTGGACCCTTGTAGATAGACCTACTGTTAATAGGATCTAAATGGGTATTTAGAAATAAATTAGATGAAAATGGCATAGTAATTAGAAACAAAGCTAGATTAGTTGCAAAAGGATATAATCAAGAAGAAGGTATAGATTTTGATGAAACTTTTGCACCTGTTGCTAGATTAGAAGCCATTAGGCTACTACTTGCATTTGCATGTCATATGAATTTCAACTTATTTCAAATGGATGTTAAAAGTGCATTTTAAATGGTTTATAAATGAGGAAGTTTTTGTTGAACAACCTCCTGGTTTTGAAGATCATGAATTTCCAAACATGTTTTCAAATTGCACAAAGCACTTTATGGTTTAAAGCAAGCACCTAGAGCTTGGTATGATAGATTAAGTAAATTTTAATTGAAAATGACTTTTCTAGAGGAAATGTTGATAAAACACTATTTTTGAAAAGAAAAGAAAAGGATTTATTAATAGTTCAAATATATGTTGATGACATTATTTTGGTGCTACTAACAATCTCTTTGTCAAGAATTTGCTAAGTTAATGCAGGGAGAATTCGAGATGAGCATGATGGGAGAACTCAATTTCTTCCTGGGACTTCAAATCAAACAAGAAAGAGGGAATCTTCATCAACCAAACAAAGTATACAAAGGAAATCCTCAAAAAGTTTGGTATGGAATCAATCTAAACCCTTGGAACACCAATGAGTCCCTCATGCAAGCTGGACAAAGATGAAGACGGTAAGAGTTGATCAAAAATATTATAGAGGTATGATCGGATCACTTCTTTACTTAACTGCAAGTAGACCAGATATCATGTTTTCTGTTTGCTTATGTGCTAGATATCAATCTAAACCTAAAGAATCACATTTAATTGCTGTTAAAAGAATTTTAAGATACTAAATGGAACTAAAAATGTAGGATTATGGTATTCTAGAGACTCAACACTTAAACTTGATTGCTTATTCTGATTCTGATTATGCTGGTTGTAAACTAGATAGAAAGAGTACAAGTGGGCATGCCAATTTTAGGAAGTAACTTAATCTCTTGGTTTAGCAAAAAGCAAAATTCGGTTGCATTATCCACTGCTGAGCAGAATATGTTGCAGCTGGAAGTTGCTGTGCTCAAATCCTTTGGATTAAGCGACAACTTGAAGATTATGGTATCACACTTGATAAAACACCTATTAGATGTGATAATACTAGTGCAATCAATCTAACTAAAAATCCAATTCAACATTCAAGAACTAAACACATTGAAATTAGACATCACTTTATTAGAGAACATGTAGCTAACAATGAAATTTGTCTTGAATATGTTAATACTAATGAACAATTAGCTGATATATTTACAAAACCTTTGAGTGAAGAAAGATTTTGTTATCTTAGAGGAGAATTAGGGATTTGTGATCCTTTAGAATGATTTTGAAACTCTTAAGGAAACTATCTAGATTTCTATCAATTTCTTGAAAATCCTCTTTGTTTAAGGAAATTTATCTAGAATTTGATAATTGTTCCCATATTCCAAAGATTTTTTTCAAATTTATTGATTATTGACAAGTTTCGGCTGTTTGAATTTGTTTTTCTCTGAAACTGTCAGTGGAGTCGACACCTCAATTTGAGGAGTCGACACCTCTTTGTGTCGCTCTCGGTCAATGACCTTGGAGCCGACACCCGCGTAAGTGGAGCCGACTCCAGTTCGGGCACTAACTATGTTAGCGACTTGGAGTCGACACCCGACTTTGCGGAGTCGACACCTGGTGGTCCCAAATTGACTTTATTAGGGCAGAGTCGACACTTCCGATATCTATCTTCCCCAAACCCTTTCCAAACTTTCTCCAAACCCTCTCAAAACCTTCCAAAGTCAAATACTCCCAAATCTATCATTCCCAAAGATTTCAATGGCACCTAAGCGTAGGGGATCGGTTCTTGATGCTCCGTTGTTACGAGGAAACGTACGGCGAGGCGTCCAGTCCGTGAACCCACTCCGAGTGATGATTCCTCATCAACACCATCAGATAATCCTGGCCCCTCATCTCCACAGGTAGATACTTTAGCTGGGCGAGTTATTACAATGGGTAGAAAAGTAGATTTTGATTTCTTTGATTCTGAGGGTTTTGACATTGGAAGACAAATCAAGGAACTTGGTTGGGATAGAGTCTGTTCTTTGGATGTACCCACTTATCCAGCACTTGTTAAAGAATTTTATCTGAATTTAGCTAGAGGAGATGGTGGGATTGTCAGTTCTGTGAGAGGAAAGAGGATTCATCTTACATTCCAAATTTTAGGAAATCTGGTAAATATTCCTGTTACTGGATTTGCTGAAAATATTCATAGTGAGAGATCAGCTGCATTGTCAAGAATGTTGGGAAGAGAAATTTCTGAATTTGAAGAGGTTAGGGCAAACCAATTGCCACTTGAGCTAAGGCTGTTACATAACATCTGCAGTAGGATTTTATTTCCAAGACCGTTTTGAGTATGTCTCAGAACGAGACATTGTTGTTATGGACAGTATCTTGACTGGTCAGCTTATAAATCTTGCTGGGATGATGATATGGTACATGGCTGAGGCTGGGGGCAAGAAGAGATCTTCACTGCCTTATGGAATGATCCTAACCTTGGTTTTTAGGAGTCAAGGAGTAGCTATTTCTGATAATGAGCCTTCGAAGAACCTAAGGCACACTGACTACTACAGCTTGGCCACTGTGCATCGGATGGGATTTGTAAAAGTAGATGAAAATGGGAGAGAAAAGGGCATTCTGGCGACAGGGTTGCTGAGATGAATGTGCCTGGCCCTTCTGAGGTAGGACCTTCTGTGAGACAGAGCTCACCAGAGCCAAGTCAGGATGTACCTCCAGCTCCTCCAGCTCCTTCTGCTTTTGATCTATCTTCTGTTGGTTTTTCGGATACTCAGTTAGAACAGCTTAGAGGTTTTTTGCTATTCACAAGGAAGAGATAAAATCTAAGTTAGATAATCAATTTATGAACTTGAGAGAGACTTTTATTCTTTGGATGAAAGAGTTAGATTGATTGAATCTACTCTTGGAGCCTCCGCTGAATCTTTAAGGAATGATCTCAAGAGCATATTTGATGGACTTAAAGACATTGGTGGAGACTCAGAAACCTATTCCAAATGTAATGCTAACTTCAGGACAAGATTGCTTCTGCATGCACATTTGTTGATGAAAGACTGAAGGCCTTTGTCAAGACTCAAAGTGAAGGAATGCAAGAATAGTAGAAGAACTGCAAAGATGCATTAGAACTAATTTTTGATTATCTTGTAATGAAGTCTCTTTGATGATTAGTATAGTTTGAAGTTTTAATGTAATGAAGTATAGTTTGATGATTGATGTAGTAAAGTTTCATTTTGTAAAATGATGTAATGCTTGATTTTTGATGTAATGAACTTATCAAAATGAATGTATTTTGATCTTTGAATGAACTTATCAAAAATGATGATTGATGTCTTTTTGATCTTTGAAGTATCTATTAATTTTGTTATTTCTCTTGAAACTTCCTGACCTTTTTGTTGATTACAAAAAAGGGGGAGAGTTATGTAAGTATTTGCAAATCGTATATGCATTGAATGTAAATCAAAAANGGCTGGGAGAGCTGGTTAGTGTCTTGGGATTCAGCGACCACATAGACCTAGGCCCCTTATAGGCATGATTCCTCGCTTGGAATCTCGTTCAGTTATAATGAATTTGAACTTTCCCGCACTGGATTCCACAGAGGTATTTTAAATATCTTGGTTTGGTTTGGTCGAGGAATAACCTGGTTTTCCGAGGCATAAGATGGCTCGGCTCGGATGGCCGAGGAATAGCTCGGGTTGCCGACGTATAAGGATAGCTCGGGTTGCCGATGTATAAGGATAGCTCGGGTTGCCGAGGCATAAGGATAACTCGGGTTGCCGAGGCAAAAGGATAGCTCGGGTTACCGAGGAATAGCTCGGCTTAGATGGCTGAAGTATAAAGGTGGTCCAGGTTGTCAGGGTGACCCGACTTCATCAAAGGTGATTTGGCTTTATCGCTAGGATGTTATGCCAACTGGCTAGCAGGGTGTTTGGATTGGGTGTGATCCAATCGCCAATGTGAGCGGTCAATAATGCAATGATGATTTTACCCCTCACACATGCCCCCCACTCCCTAGTCTGAAGTGTAATTTCGGATATAGGGAGTAAAATTCTGGAGCAATCTTATTTGGGGGATTCAAAAAGGCAGGCAATGATGATCTCTTAAATGACGGGCTGCTTTTACGTCATCATTTTTCGCTGCAGCTCGAGGAGGAAACGCCTCGTTTCCAACAAGTCGCGATAGCGGAAGTTCCGCGTGGTGAAAGTCCTTTTTTTCTGGCGCCCATATTGGGGTTTTTTGGCATCTAGGGCTTCCTTTCTAAAGCATTTATTTAAAGAGGGTTGGGGCAGCGCTCCTTCTGCAACGCCCCTTTGTCCCTGCCACAGAGATTTTCCGCTCTCTCTCTCTGAGCCCTTGCTTGTTGTTCATGTCTTACCCCTATTCAGCCAACATGAGCGGTCCAGGCGATGTTGCTTCTGAGGTAACCTTAGATGATCTGGATAGTATCCGTCGCCATTATAGAATTCCTTTGGATGTAGCCTTATGGGCACCGAGGACCGAGCACCGGGTTTCAACCGAGCTAAATCAGGGAGTCTTCTTCTACGAGGAGAGCTTGAGGGCAGGTCTCTGATTCCCTCTTCACCCGTTGATACAGAAGGTGATGAGGTTTTACAACATATGCCCAACGATGGTGGCTCCGAATAGCTGGTGCAATCTCATCGGGTTCATCTCGATGTGCAGTCGCGTTGGGGTGACTGCGACTCTTCCCTTATCTCGAGTTGTTACAATCTGGTTTCGGGAGGAGTTCTGAGTGGCCCTACATTGGCCCTCGGAAGTCATTTAAGATGATTTCTATTAACCCTTCTTCGATAAAGGGGTGAAAGTCCCAATTTCTCATTGCTGAAGGAAACATCGGCTCAGATTTTCCGAGAGGATGGGCTAGTTATGTGAAGGATCCAAAGGCGCGTATGGAGTTGAGCGAGCAAGAGAAAAGGGATTTGGCTACCCTTTGCAACGGTCAGGAGGTCTTTGCTAGCACCTTGTTAGCAAGGATGCCCTTTTCGCCGTCGGGCTTAGCTCCATCGACCCTTAAGGTGAGTCTTTGTTCTAATGATCAACATATTTATGTGAACTTGCCACTGTTTAACTAAACATCCACTGTGTTTTAGCTGAGAGGTCCACGTTTGCGGGCCAAATAAGGAGGGAGCTGGGCAAGCCCCATAGGAGCTCCGGCTCTGGGGATAAGCATAGGTCCGAGAAGAGGGCTCGTCCTTCCGGGTCTCGCTCGAGGGAGCTTAGGAAAGACGATGCCGGCCACCGCTCCTTTGCTTTAAAGAGGGAGGAAGCGGGAACGTCAGCTGTAACCGATAAGCCCTCCCTGCCGGAGGGGGGCGAAACAGCAGAGGAAGCCATTGGGAGAAGCTCGGAAAGAGCCGTCGAGGATCCGACCTCCAAGTAGTGGTCGTGTCAGATGATGCCGAGGAAATGTCTCCAGTCGGTCCGGCAATCCTCCTACCGGAGGTTCCTCAGTCACCAGCGGTGAGGAGTCCACCGTGCATAGAAAAGACCCCCGCTCAGGTGGAGGGGTCAGGAGAGGCAGCGGTGGCTACTGAGGCTCAAATGGAGCCACCTGTGGAGAGGTTGGTGGAGGTCAGAGTGCCTCCTATTGAGGGTCTCTCTGCTACGGCACCAGGGGATGCCATGCAAGAAATTAAAGTTTAAATGGAGTCTGCTGGAAATAGGGCGATAGCCGAAGAGGAAGAGGAAAGGAAGAGGAATCGCTGGACGAAGGGGGTGTTCGGGCCGAGTTTCCCTCCATCGAGGCCGAAGCATTCGAGGCCTCGCAAGTTAGAGTTCTGACAGGGGAAGCTGAGCGGATGGTTCCTCGGGTCAGAATCCTTCAGGCCAGTTCTTTGGCTATGAGCTCATTTGTCCACAGTCCGGAGGTGGATGATATGCTACCGTCTTGATGAGGTCCGTCCTACACGTGGAAGGGAGTTCCTCGACGGACGATCCTACCGCCGAGGATATCATTGAGGCAGCTTTCGGCCAACTTAGGGCACCGAAGGATGCTTTCCTTCTCCTCGAAATTAGCAATGCTACTCTCATGACGATGGCTTCAAACTACATCTCTTGGGTAAGTTATTGTACCGAGGTTGCAATTCTTGATTGGTCGGCCAAGCCATGGTTTCTCACTTGTGTTTTCTTGCAGAATGCTTTGGTCACAAGAGTGCTAACTTGACGTTTAAATTTAGCCATTGGGGCCTGCGCTCAGGCCAGGAAGGAAGCGGCCGACATTCGGGTGAGGGTGGATTCAACCAGTCGGCTCTCCAAGGCCCTGACGTCCATAAGGCAGATTTTGAGAGGGTGAGCGAGTCCCACCGGCTTGCAGCCAAAGGGCATCTCGGCTCGAAACCCAAGTCAAAGAGCTCCAGGGTTTTCGCGAGCAATCGGACAAGGCTTGCCTGGAGTTATCCCAGATTAAGGCAAGCATGACGATGACGTTAAACCATGCAGTAGTATTTTGAAAAGAGATGGACCAGTTGAAGGCCAGTCATGCTAAAGAAAAAAATAATTGGAGCAAGAGGCTCAAGGAGGAGGAGCGTAAGTGTCGGCAGCAGTGGGATCAGCTCGCTGATCTGAATAAGGAATTCACCGATATGGAGAATCGGCTGAAATGGCAAAATGAGCAGATTGCTTGGCTTATGAAGATCTCGATCGATCTCGGCGGGAAGCCAAGGACAAGCAGTCCCGAATTAATGACCTCAAGGAGAGTCTTCAACAAAATAAGTCGGCCAAGCTGAAGGCCTTGGAAAGGGTTCATGAGCTGAGCAATGAAATGGCTTGGTGGGAGGAAGAGGTATAGTGTCTTCCCATTTATTTGCTTTCGGTACTTTTCTTTTGTTCGTGGGCTCGAATGTTATGGTGTTTTGCAGATGGGCAAAATCGAGTTCAAGGTGCAAGAGCAATTTAAAGCTCTAAGGGCGGAATTGTCCACGAGTCGTCAGATGAACTTCGATCTCGGGGGCTAGTTAACTGAAGCCAATAACTAAATCGCTTCGACTGTGGAGGAGTACAAGAGTTCTGCCAATTTTTTGAGGAGCGTAGGGAGGCTTGTCCGATGCATTTAGGTTCGGCGAGGAGGAGACTCGAGTAAAGATCTCTCGGGCGCATCTCGAATGGGATTTATCTTTTTTGGATGCCAAACATTTTGATGCCTGTACCCCGGGAGCCGAAGAAGCCGAGTATGAGGATATCTCGGACGTCGATCTTGATGCCATCCTAGGCCCTAATGAGGCCGTGGCTTCCGAAGAATGCCCTCAGCTTGCTGCCGAGGAACCAGAGGTTTTTCCTTCGACATCTGAAGTGGGTGAAGCGAGCCAAGCCTTCCCGAAGATTATCAAAGAATTTCTTGGGACGGACTCGGACCCTGAGTCTTAAGGGTCGCTTATGTATTTTTGCTTTTTTGCTTTTTCAACCTGTAATTTGGGCGAAATCCAATGAATGATTTCTTTCTATTTTGTTTCATCGCCTTGGCCATTGCTTTCTAAACACCCTTTCGCTGGGAATTCCCTTAACGAATCATGAGCAGATGCGCTTTAAGGCCAGATATTCCTCGGGGGTTCTGAGTCGAACATTCTGCTCAATTGAAGCCAGTAATAACTAGTTTTGCTGATGCATAACATTGTTCGGCTTTGTCGTAGGATGTAGCCATGATTTCGCCTTGGTTGGGCTGGGGTCAGGTGCGTGCAGATTTACTTAATTTTGCTAAGGCACAAAATGGTTCGACGAGAGAGCCGAGAATGGCTCGAATACCTCGGCTAGGGCCGAGGTTAGATAACTCGATTTGTCCGAGGTAAAAAGTTGGTACGCTTTATGTCGAAGCATTCGAAACGGCTTTTCTGAAGGATGCTACGTTTCTGCCCGTGGCATTTATTTTGCTGGCCTTTTCCAACGCGGGTCTTTTTAACGTATGCGATAAGCCTTCGATCGCCATTGGACGGCGTCATTTTTGAAAGGGGATTTCCTAGATCTGCCCATATCTCAAGGACCTGCGATCGATTTCCTGCATTTAAGGCTCTTGATTCGAAATCAGAAGGAGATCTTTTGCCTCTTGTCACGGCCTGGGAGGCATGTTCGGTGCTCTTTGGAAAGCGCCCTTTTATCCTGAACCACCACATGGTAGCGTAGCCCGGGCGTTTCGAATTTCAGGGCTCCTTCTTTAATGACTACCCCCGGCTTGTTTGCCTATAAAAAGGGGCAAGGAGCGGACTGTGCCAGGCCATCCCTCAAAGTCTTTTCTTTCTTGTGAGTCATAAGGGTTTCCATGGCGTCTGTCTCATCGGAGCGGAGAGACTGAGCTTCCCTTTTGAAAGCTGGTTCGTCCCAGATAGCTGGGGTGATGAAGAAACTGCTGGAGAGAAAGTAGTCTTCAGGGGAGGAATTCTCAGAGGTCATATGTAGAGCGCATGGAAAGCCCACAGAGGTCATATGGGGAGCGCACGTATGCGCTTCCTATGTGTCCTTTGTCTTTTGCCATGGGGACTACAGGAAATGCACGACATACGTACCCCCATGACTAGCATGAATTTCACCTCCTCCCTCAGCTTGAATCCCTCAGTTCATCCGCCTAAGGAATCTTTTGCCATGTGAAGAGGAAGGAGGGATGTGTTGGTCTGCTTGTTCCCTACCTATGTTGTTGTGCAGTGGCTAGCAGACCAGCATCCCACTTGGGGGGATGCTTCATTAGCACAAGCATCCATGGGTCCTTGACCCAGTTATGATCCCTCAATGTGCTCATCCGAGGGATTCGTGGATGGCTTACTTTGTTCTTTGGGATTAACTAGTGGCTCAACGGAGCTTGTTTGGTTTCTCTGATTTCTGGGGTCGGATGTAAAGACATCGTTATTGACCGAAGCTGCTCAGCCGAGCTTTTATCTTATTTGTATTTCTTGTGCCTTGACGCACTTGTAATGCCTCTTGAGAGGTTGTAATCTTTTCATTAATAAAGAAAGTTTCTGCTCTTTCTTCTTTCAACATCTATTTCTTTTTTTGATGTGATTGTGTCGAGAGTTGTCACTCTCATTTTATGCTTTTCAATCCATAGCATAATCTATAAGTTCAGCAGCACTTTTGCTACTTTGTTTTCATCAATGTGTCATTCAATCCTTGGTAAGGGAAGTGTTTATCTCTGTGTGGGTCAGAGAAAGGCCTGGGCGGCCCTACGGACTTATGCAATAAGCATGATCCTATTTAAGGAATGATGTACGTATTTCTTTGAGAAGAAATAATTTGCATAATCTTGCTGGTAGGGAAGAAGGTTACTAACCTCTGCCGAAGCATAATAGGACGTCTTAGTCATGTCAGAGTGTTTGAGAGATCACTCGTTTAGGCCGAGGCTTCTAGAAATATATCACTCGGCTTGACCGAGGCTTCAAGAATATATTTTACTTGGAGCTACCAAGGTACGGAGACCGTTGCTCGAATTGATCAAGGCTTCAAGAATATATCACTCAGTCTGGCCGAGGCTTCAAATAATATATCGCTCGGTGTGGCCGAGGCTTCAAATAATATATCACTCGGTTTGGCTGAGGCTTCAAATAATATATCGCTCGGTTTGGTCGAGGCTTCAAATAATATATCACTCGGTGTGGCCGAGGCTTCAAATAATATATCACTCAGTTTTGCCGAGGCTTCAAGATTATATTTTACTTGGCACTGCTAAGGTACAGAATGCTCGGCCCGGCCGAGGATTTATAAAGATTATATTTTACTTGGTGCTACCAAGGTACGAAGATCGCTCGGCCCGATCGAGGATTAATAAAGATTATATTATACTTGGCACTGCCAAGGTAAGGAGATCGCTTGGCCCGGCCGAGGATTTATAAAGATTATATTTTACTTGGCACTGCCAAGGTATGAAGATCACTCGGCCGACCAAGGATTTATAAAGATTATATTTTACTTGGCGCTGCCAAGGTACGGAGTCCTCCTAGCCCAGCTGGGATATATTTTACTTGGCGTGGCCAAGGTCCGAAGATCGCTCGGCCCGACCAAGAATTTATAAAGATTATATTTTACTTAGTGCTGCCAAGGTACGGAGTCCTTCCAGCCTAGTTGGGATATATTTTACTTGGCACGGCCAAAGCCCGGAGATCGCTCGGCCCGGCCAAGGATTTATAAAGATTATATTTTACTTGGCGCTGCCAAGTTACAGAGTCCTCCCAGCCCAGCTGGGATATATTTTACTTGGCGCGGCCAAGGTCCGAAGATCGCTTGGCCCGACCGAGGATTTATAAAGATTATATTTTACTTGGCAGTGCCAAGGTATGGAGTCCTCCCAGCCCAGCTAGGATATATTTTACTTGGCGCGGCCATGGTCCGAAGATCACTCGGTCTGGTTAAGGATTTATAAACCTGTCTCTCATTGTAGTCATCAAAGAAAGCAACAAAAATAGAAATTTTTCGAATCTTTAAAGATTTAATTCAATGGATAAAGTAAGTTCAGGGAGGGCATACTCTCACTGATGATAGATGCGGAGATTATTCGAGTTCCACATCCGAGGAATGGATTTTTCATTTAGATCTTGGAGCTTATAGGTGCTGGGTCTGATCACCTCCATAACCTAGTAAGGACCCTCCCAATTAGGGGACAGCTTTCCTTGCTCCAGTGGCTTTGAGACGGATGCCTTCCGAAGCACCAAGTCGCCCGGGGAGAAAAAACTTCCCTTTGACTCTAGTAGAATGGTAGTGGGCGACTCTTTGTTGGTAGACCGTCATCCGGATCTGGGCTCTCTCCCTGACTTCTTCTATCAAGTCAAGATTGGTTTGGAGTTGCTCATCATTAGATTCTTCCGAGTAGCCTTTGGTACAAGGGGAGGGGAGTCTGACTTCCACGGGGATAACAGCTTCAGTGCCGAAAGCCATCTTGAATGGAGTTTGGCCTATGGGAGCCCTTTCGGTGGTTCGGTATGCCCACAGCACATGGTGGAGCTCCTCTGTCCATCTACCTCGTGCTTGGTTGAGCCGAGCTTTAATTCTCTGCAATGGAGTTCAATTTGTTACCTCAGCCTCTCCATTAGCTTGAGGATGTCTGACCGATGTCAGGCGTAAAGAATGCCATAATCCTTGCAGAACTCCCAAAACTTCGGATTATCAAATTGCTTCCCGTTGTCGGTGATGATGGTGTGGGAAAGACCGAAGCGGTAGATGATGGATCTCCACATGAAGTCTTTAGCCCGAGCTTGGTTATATGGGCGACTGCTTCAGCTTCGACCCACTTGGTGAAATAATCGATTGCAACAAACAGAAACTTCCTCTGCCCCGTTGCGAGGGGGAAAGGCCAAGTATATCCATTCCCCACTTGACGAAGGGCCAGGGGGATGAAATGGAAGTCAGGTGAGAAGAGGGGAGCCTTTGAATGTTCGAGTGTCGTTGGCATGCATCACAGGGTCGGATAAGGTCATCAGCATCTTTCGGCATCATCGGCCAATAATATCCTTGGCGTAGCACTTTGTGGTACAGGGCGCGGCTGCCAAGGTGATTGCCACAGATGCCTTCATGAACCTCCCGAAGAGCATAATCAGCTTCTGATGGATGGAGGCATTTGAGCAATGGCATGGAGAAGGATCATCTTATATAGCCGATCATCAATCACAACATAATGAGATGATTGCAATCTCAACTTCCTTGCTTCCTTTCTATCAGTGGGCAGCACCCTTATTTAAGGTATTGGTGCAGGGGGTCCATCCAGGATGGTTCGATGTCAACCTGCGTCATGTGATCAACATCGACGATGCTGGGCTTCTCTAGGACTTCTAGGTGGAATTTTCGCTCGAGATCCATCAACTCCGTAGTCGTCAGGCGGGACAGTAGGTCAGCGCGTGCATTTTTAGCCCTTGGGATCTGGATAATTTTAAATTCATTGAAATAGAAAGATAGATCGTGCACCTTTTGGATACCGAATCATACTCGGCTCTCGAGCCTCGAATTCTCCCTGAACCTGGCCGACCACCAATTGGGAGTCGGTGTAGGCAATCAGCTTCTTGACTTTAAGCTCATGGGTGATTCGGAGTCCGGAGAGTAAGGCTTCATACTCTGCCTCATTGTTTGAGGCCGGGAAGGAGAAGTGAATGCCATATTCAAAGGTCGAGCCTTTCGGACTGGTGAGGACTAGGCCGGTGCCAGAACTGCCCACGCTGGAGGATCCGTCCGCATGAAGCAACCATGGGCACTGGGCTTTGGTTGTCTAGGTGAGTCCGTAACAGAGCCATCTTCGGGTATGGTGCATTCAAGGAGGAAGTCCGCTAGAACTTGGGCTTTAATGGCTGGACGAGGCTGATATTGAATGTCGTGCTCGCTCAGCTCGACAACCCATTTGGTTATTCTCTC